>JAVFBX010224393.1:0-20965 GCA_034783855.1 Mopalia kennerleyi | reverse complement strand
CATGAAAAATACAGAAACTCGCCGATTTTTGTTTAGTAGCCAAAATTAGGTCACCCCACGGTTAGGGGGCCTTTAACCCAAAGTTGGGAATAATTCGCCTTACTTTGTTGAGTTTATACAGGCTGATAATGAGGACTAGAATTTAGCAATTAAATAAACCACAAGAATCTTAACTGATTTTTGTCAAACTGATTCAGTTGACGTCAAAATGTTATTCATCATTCGAAATTATTTTACTGTACCTCTAACTATTTTGTTCCAAGAAGCATCTTATTAGAATTGGAAAATATTGGGAACAAAGATCCACTTGGCTTTCAGAATTTATTTACAACATTCTTATGATAACACTTTAAGTAAATGTGTTGAGTATAGCCCTGGCAATAGTAGCATGGAGGGACATTCATACAACATGTAAGTGAAGATTCAGGAGGATTCTACTAATGTCTTATCCTGAATACACTTTTGAAAAAGGTATGATTCATGGTGACTTGAAAATGACACAAGGCAAGCAGGCCTTGTCATATTGTGCTTCTTGATAACAAATTTAACCAAAAAGATTTTTAGAACAGTAACATAGAGTTTTACTTTATAAATAATATATCCAATAACACATTATCAATACTGGACCATTGTGTTTTGAAATCACTAAGACAGTAACTTGACAAGAGACAGGACATGTTGAGTATAAGACAACACTGAGTATACAGGCTCAACAAGATGGAGACATACAGCAATGTTTTGAAACAATGGCAATACAATGATGAAAATCATTTGATATTCACTTTGTGCTAATGGTAGCATAGATGCGTCAGATTCAGTTGTAAGACTGTCTGACCAAATAACATACATTCACAGTCTATAATGGATCATAAAAGTTGTTTTAACAAACAGTAGCATTCACTTCCAATCCCCTCTCTTTTTGCCACCAATTTACAAAACTCAGATATTCACACAATATATTAGTACAGATAGTTCGCTTATCACTTTTGGAGCAGTTTCCGTCACTGATTCAAACTGCTGGAGGTTGTATCACGGATTCAAACTGCTGGAGGTTGTATCACGCATTCAAACTGCTGGAGGTTTTATCACTGATTTAAACTGCTGGAGGTTGTATCACTGATTCAAACTGCTTGAGGTCGTATTAATGATTCAAACTTTTGGTGGTTGTATCACTGATTCTAACTGCTTGAGGTTGTATCACTGATTCAAACTGCTGGAGGTTGTATCACCAATTCAAACTTTCGGAGGTTGTATCACTGATTCAAACTGCTGGAGGTTGTATCACTGTCTGATTCTGAAAAACTTGAGCTTGTCTGTCGCCTCCGCTTTCCTCTCCGTGTTCGATGAGGACGCATGTGACGTGGCCGTCTGTCAATTTCTTCAAGGTCAATGAGTTCACGCTGACCTAGAGTTTGTGTCCAACTTTCAGCCATTCTGACTGGAGGGGGTGGAGGGGCAGGAGGAGGGGGCACTAAAATACCTACATGGGAATGTGTTCTGTGGGGGTCAGTGTTCCCTCGACCACGACATACTGGAATCTCATACGCAGATATTAGCTCCCTTTGTCTGGGAATAGGAGCAGTGTTATGACTCCTCCTTGGACTAGGAGCAATAACTCTAGGTGGATAAACATCATTGTCAATATATTCATATATTGGTGGATCCTCTAAACTACAAGGTGACGGTGTCTCTTCTTCAGAAAGTTTTTCGTAACTTGAACGAGAAGGACTAACTTCATGGAATAAATCTGGTGTGGAAGGTCTCTGTTTCTTATATAACATGGCTCCATTCTCTTCTCTAACACCATATGGCCCGAACGAGTATGGTCTACCTTGAGTATAAGGTCCCCCTTGAGGATGAGGTCCCCCTTGAGGATAAGGCCCCCCTTGAGCATAAGGTCCCCCTTGGGCATAAGGGCCTCCATTAGCCGCTCGCATGCTGTCTTCACTAGCATAGTGATTATGAAGCATACCAATACTGTCATGTGACCGACACATACTCCGGCTCATAAGTTCCTGACATGGGGGATGCTGAAACCAATCAAATAATGTTATTATTCCCTGACATGGAGGATGCTGAAACCAGTTAAACAATTTTATTAGTTTCTGACATGCAGGAGGCTAAAACCAGTATAATAATATCTATCAATTTTATATTTTATTTGAATTGATGAAGACACTAATTTCTACAGCAGTAGGTTCAGTGAAACTAGTGGGGCCAAAATGTGAACTAAACTGAAATATTTTAATCAGAAACATGGTTCCATCAGATTTTCCTTGAATATGACAAGGTTCTCTGGCTTTAATATTTTCTTATGCAATTATCATTTGCACTACGTTGGAAACAACAGTACTGGATAGCACCATAAACATGTATATAGCGTTTTCTGAACATTTTTCTTCCGAAATCCAAGGAATAAGCAGTTAATTTTATTTGTATATTGAGTGCGGATCATAAATATAATTGTCCAGGTACATACCTGTAATTTAGTTTCCTGTTCGAGCTGTTCACTGTAGAGTTTATTAGATGTAGCATTCAGTGCTGTTTGATGAGTTGGGCTTCCACTCACTGTGTATATCTCAGGTTGTTTTCTGTAATAAATAGACACAATATTAGTTACATTGATGAGTCTACATTAACACTGTGAAATCTATTAAAATCAACGCTCGAATAACATGCACTGTTTAAATGGTTTTACCTGTAATACAGTATAGTCTCATTATTTTACAGACAGTAAAATAAGTGAATTTTTTGCAAAAAATCCCTTCAAGCTCATAAATCAATACTCTTGTTTCATCAAACATTATTTTAATACATGAAATATCAAATAAACAAAATTTATATTTTTAATACTGCTTATGTTACAATGTCCTATTGTTTGGACTCAAATATGAGCAAAGAGTGAAACAACAACATTGGATAAATTACCTTTAATGAGTTAATGGGATTTCTAATTATAGTGCTGAACTGTTTGTATTGCATGTATAACCCTTTGTCAGAAAACCATTTACAGAGATAAAAGACTGGGTTTAGCTTCCAACAAAAACAAACATCAGAATAATATGTTATGTTCATATCACGATTCCATTCTAATAATGAAATTCAGTAGTTTGGATGACTTTCATATAATATAAAAAAATCTCAGAATTTTGAAACATTATCATGACCACTGATAACTTCAATGGATGTACACATGTAGTTTCCCATGGACTTTGAAGCATATATGTTTATAAATATGAAAGGCTACCAGTGCCTTAACAATAGACCATCTTATTATTCCTGAACAAAAAATGTTAATGAATGTCCATCCTAAAATGCTTTGTTAGCTTGACCAATGTGATATGCTGTACTCAAGATTTAATTACTAATTACATGTAAGAGTTATGACTTGTTTTTACCCATAATACAGTTCAGGCCTAATGGATGAAAAGAATCATCTCTGACCTCTCTGGTTAAAAACAACACCTTAGATTTATGTTGTAATTCGCCTATATGAGGACAGTTTGTTGCAACAGTGATTAACTTGAGTTACTATAAAATTTAAGTGTTTTGTTGTGTTGGAGAATCAATCTTCCTTCAGTAATAAGTACATGTAAAGACAGCAGTGCTGCACTGAAAACACACTGTCCCTAGCTAAATTGTCAAATTAATGATGCAAGACCTCACAATAAATTTACTTCATCCTGTGTCCTACCTCAAAGAACACCTGGGCAGAAGTTTTGTTGGGTTCAAGGGTTCTTCGCTTTATAGGATAACATATCATCCTCTTAAAACGACTCTGACTAACTTGATACAGTGGCCAACCAGGAGGAAACCTTGCAGAAGAACACCTTTCAAATTTTGAGTACAGTTATGTGACACACCTAATGAATCCATGTGGTACATTGCAGGAGGCCCCGCAGTCCCACACACGGACCCCTGGGCCCACAGATTCATGACTGTGGAAGTTCCCAACAAATGATTGCTGATTATATATTGGATTCTCATAAACTATTGGATCACAGATCATACAGATTCCAGTTTGTTAAGTATATAAGCATTTATCTGACACTTCATCTGGACACATCTTTCCACGGTTGTTAAGTTCATGTAAGATGTGGAGATGAATGTATATAGCATAGATGATGATCACAAACATACAAATAGAGCCCCCATTCAAACCAGTACTGCCACCAGGTAATTATTGTGCCAGGAAATTGTAACATTCCTCATGCTGTTAGCAAAGAATAACTGCGACACAACCATGAAACATAAACTAACTGCTATCAACATATTTAGTTACAAGCATTTACCAGATCACCCTTTTAATGGCATTAAGATACAGACATAATATTTTAATAATAACAGTATGCAACTACTAACTGTCTGAAGGAAGAATAAAAGTCAGCCTATATGTTAACCCTACACCACATGCAGATTATATTGTTTGCACAGGAGTTGCATTTCAGGAAGTTTCAAGTTTGCATTTCGGCAGGCTGAGAGCAAAGTTAGAAGAGGATGTTTCCACACATTCAGAAGATCAGAATGAAACACTACAGGACATACAGCACATATTAAACAGATATCCTCCCAAATCTAAACATTCCATTGCAAACGCTTTATTCTAGCTTTTGTTTACCTCCCAAGAAGTGCCCAGAAATTCATCTGAACTGTTCCTGACTGTTTGATTCTGAAGAGGGATTAGAATTCAACATAATTATACAAGATCAGAGTGAAATGAGGGATTAGAATTAAACATAAGTATACAAGATCAGAGTGAAATGAGGGATTAGAATTCAACATAATTATACAAGATCAGAGTGAAATGAGGGATTAGAATTCAACATAATTATAAATAATCAGAGTGAGATGATGGATTAGAACTCAGTATGGTTATACAAGATCAGAGTAAAATGGAGAATTTCAATTCAACATAATTATAAAAGATCGGAGTCAAATGGCCAATAATGATTCAACATAATTATAAAAGATCAGATTGAATAAAGGATTACAATTCCACAGATTTGTAATACTTAGAACTGAGCATAATTATATAAGATCAGATTGAAATAACGGATAAGACCTCAACATAATTACATGTATACAAGATCAGAATGAAATGATTAATTAGAATTGAATATAATTATACAAGAGAAGTCTGCAACGGGTGAGTAAAATGTGAAAGGGACTAGAAATCAACAATAATATACGGTATAAGAAAAAAGTAAGGGTTCAGATTTCAACATAATTTTACAAGATACTAGTTAAATAAGATAATCTAAAGATGCAGTTGTTGGAAAGATTATATATATAGCTGTAAATGTCACCAGACAGAACGCTTTGCTGAAACACCATGAAACACAGATAAAAATATCTGTGGTATAAACCATACATTACATTTCGAATGTTCCTTGCTAAAATATGGCCCTTTCCTAATGTTGTTTTATACATGTGGACAATTGTTATGTTCAAAGTAAACTGACAAATTCTATTATTCCGTACTGGATAGCTCTGATGTATTTTGTAATAAAAGTAACCATGGCAACTGTTGTCACCATATGTGATTCCCAATGAAGAATTGAAACTGATGTCTTCGAGATTAATCTTCAAGAATATATTTTTTAAGGATTTCTGTCCTGGTCCAACCTCAAAGAATCTAATCTATTTGGCTGTTGAGTTTAGCTAGCTTAAATCTGAAGTATTTCACAGTTAGATAGGACAATTGTGATAGATGACTTCCAGCAGATGGTTTATAGAGGAACATTTCCGTTTTCTCCAAACAGATGTTACCTTCAATCAAATAGAGAAAGTTATAATGGCTGGTGAGCTGGCTGTATTGTAGTGGTTACTGTAGCCAACTATTGATGGCCGCCAGAGTGACTCTATCATTCTTCACTCTGTAATAACCAATTCTCCCTCCTAGTTCACACGTGCTACTAATTACAAGAAAAAATTCCACAGATAAACTGCAATTGGGCCAGCATTTCTGCCCTGGCAAACACGAAAGCCCAGTGAAAACTGTACTAATTGGCTGGCTAAAAATATACACATTATACAGAATAAGTGGGAACAAAGCCGATTGCGCTTTTTGGTTGGATTCAAAGAAACAAAAAAAATAGGATCTAATTTGTGAGAACAAGCCTGATTGTAAAACTCCAGTGTCAAAGACAGATTGGTAAGAGTTTTTTCTGAGATCACTCATTCGTTTTCTATTTCACGTAAGACAGACATTAACACAAAAAACCAAATGGCAAATAGTTGTTAAAAAGATAAAGTAAAGTTTAAAGACATAGAATGGAAATAAATAAAAACCTCACCAATTTAAAAATAAAAAGAACAAATTAACTATCACACTGGAAACATTAAAGCCTAAAAAGGTATTACATCCCACTGAGCTGGCACTTGAATAGGCAGCAATCATTTACATGTACCTTACTTGGTAAATAGTCATCATTTTTAGCCTCTAAAACTGAAAAACAGTATCAAACAAAAAGTGACACTGCCAGTTTGACATGATAAAACTCTCTGACAAATATATTGAATTTCTGAAAAGAATATCTTTTGAAATCTATAGTTATTCACAAATTGGCTTATTGTAATTATTAATGATATTAAAATACATGAACAGTTTCAAAAACAACCAAATTTCAATTGAGAGAAAAATCATGATTCTCAGTCTAGTTAAGGTTTGCAAGTGATTTCACTTGATGTTTTATTTTATTTAATGATGTGGCATCATGTGGGTCAAAGAAGAGCAAAATGAAATGCATTCATAAAACCTGTTCAAGTACAAACACCTCTTGTTGAATTCACAAAAAGGGCTTAGAAAAGGCATAAATAAAACGTGAAAATAAAATGTTTAAAGCAAATAGAACAACAAAAGAACCCACAAAAACAGTTTCCTCCTTCCTAAAGAGACCAAGTTCAAAGGGTAGAAAGCATTAACGGTTTAAAGCAGGCAGATTGATAGATGTGCTACAATACTGGTAAACAGCTGACTTCCTTTACAGCTAGAAACCCAGGCTTTGAAAATTGTGGCAGAATTGCATTGAAAGACTAACATGTTCTACAGACCTGGTTATTTATTTGAAAAGGTAAGACTAACAGAGCTATCTGGTTTATAAACATAGACTGATGTTTCTCTAAACATCTGTCAAAGGAGTTTAAACCTGCCACTCAAAGAATTGAGCAATGTCTTAGTTCACTTCTATGATAGGTCTAATATCATACACCGCCTTCATTTAGGTTTCCTCACATCAAAGCATTACCTGTCTATACCCATTCTACACCAAATTGTCCATTCACCTATTGTTAATAACGAAATGTACACACACAAAAAAACCAATATATTTACATATCAGCCTATAATCAGTTGTATGAATCATATATATTTGCACCATAATAGCCTAGCTCTTATAGGTATAAAACTTTTGATTTTGAATCATTTGGATTTTAAAATTTTGTTTACAGTGATTATAATCAAATTTGATAGGGATAACAATTTTACTTTATATATGAATAAGACGATGTAGACCTAAGATTTTAAAATTAAATTTAAAAATGTTATATTTCAGACTTTCTCACTTAGTCAGTGTTTACAAGACTATATACTCGAGTCTTGTCCAATGTTTAAATGCTACCTAACACGAGTGCATGTAGACAAGAATAATTGGATAATGTAAAACCATGACTTGTGACTTTGCCATTACTTAGGACTCCATAATCACACGATTAGGCTGTCTAGCCTTCGGAAAAGGGTGTGTTAAGAGTCCAGGTGGCATCCATTAGCTAACCTACTCTTAATCATAACAACTGGACATAAACCCAGCACCTAGGAGATATCTGGTGAACATGAACTACTATTCAATAATGGTACCTATATCTGAAAATCCTTTCACAGTTATTAATGCCTGTCCAAATCGATAGAAGAAATAGACATGAAAAGACCACAAAGGTCGTTGAACTATTAGTCTGATTTCCCTCCAGACAGGGTCAGACATTTTACAGTTGGTAAATAATTGGTACTTCTTAATGAATCAACAAAGACTTTCGTCAAAACAAAAAACACTGGTCCATCTTATTAGTGTTTGTGAAAGAGGTGAAGATTTCCACACTAAACTGAAACAGATCTGGTCGATGAGTTAGCAAATCTCTTCTGCTTCCATCTTTTTTCTCCTAACTTGGCTGTCTGTTGGAATTGGCAGATGAACCAATCAAGCCAGGCTTGGCAGATGAAAAACCTGTCAACATGGCCAGTAAAAACTAACTTGGGAAGGATAAGATTCTATTGGAATCCCAATGAGTCTCTTTCAGACGGTAGACCAGGATTTTGTCGACCATGAAAGGAGCCATTTCCAAATTGGTTCCTCGCTAAATGAGCCGTTGGAATAGCTTTGGAGATTGTGTGATTTTCTGGAAGCATAAAAAACTGCTAACATTTTCACTTCACTTTGCAATCAATCTGGGTGAAGTCAATGAGTCTTTCTTCTCAAGACATTTGCATTAGGTTGCCACTGTATGCTTTCCATAAACTGTTCAGATAGTGTGTTATTTCTAGTTAGAGCTCCTTGTGAATGTGTCCGAAGAGACACATCTGCCTGAAAACTAATTTCTGTATGGCTTACCAATGTTTATTTTGTGAAAAGAAAAAGTTCAATTACAAAGAGCACTCAAACCAATAGATCCCTGTCTTTTAGCTGACCAATCCTTCAGACCACAGGGACTATAATACATCACACATATTGAATGGTGTCAGTCCCACAGTTAATAACTTCCCGTAAGGTCGATTTAAACAAAAATCATGGATTTAAATCCTCAATATTTAAGTTAAACATATAATATTTACATTTTTGTAACAATAGGATTAACTTAAAACAGATACTCTGACACCCTTCCAAATGTACACCCTGAAGTGAACAATTGCGTCATTTGGACAACCTGTTTTAAGAAACTTTAACATGCAGGCGAAAGGAAAACTGTCAAAATTGGACACCCAGTTATTAGTAAAGCGAAGCAAAATGACCATTCTGGACACCATACGTGTGCTTTCTGGCTAAGCCCTTGCTGACACCCAAAAGAAATATTTTATCAAGAAGTTTGATAGAGAACTATACCAATGATAATCCTTGTAGGTAACATATGTGTTGAGAAAGCTTATCTTTGACATCTGGACAGTTTACTTGTTTGATGATACAAAGCACACATTTGTATAATATACAGGAAAACTGTATACTGTATAATAATCAAATATTTTGTATTGGATGACACAAAATAGCTACAGTTCTCTTGACCTTGTAATATAGAGGCAATTTGATCTGGCTATCATATGCCCCAGAGGTACACAAGCAAAATATCTGTAACTGTTCCTCTAACAGTTTGCCTTTAATCTCTCTGCTCTCAACACACATGTCAAAGTATACAGTTATAATCCTCTTCAGCAAGTCTATATTTGAATCCGGATTAGTAGTTAAGCTTATCAAATAATACATCTGTTACTGTAGAAAATATGGAGAAAATATATATAAATTCAATGTATGTACAACAGCAAAGTGGACAGGCACTTGTCAACCTTGTTTGCTCTATGCTTAGAGAGGATCAAAATATTGAATTATATTCAATAAAGGACACCCACTGCTATCTATGTAAATAACATTCAAATCACAGGGAAGGCATGCACAATTTTTTTTCTCTACAATAAATATAAATATTGAAATACTTGTTTGTCCCTAACATCAGACCAAACAGTCACTCAAAACGTTTGCTATCAGAATAACTGTGACCATCAAGTGCATTCCACAGGTGCACTTTGATCCATATTTCAGGCTGAGAAGAGCTCAACTAATTTTTTGATGATAAAATTTAATTTGTCAAATCTAAATGACTTGCACATTGTACACTGAATGAAACTAACCCTTGCCACTTAATTTTACCACAGTAAAAAGATATACACAATTTCACATAACACAGAATCAGTATAGGTGGTCATAATCTAATCTGTACATGGACCAGTTCATGTCAATATAGAATTGGGCTGTATCATATCTCGTATATCCAGCATGAATAGGTTTTTGGGTACATGGACGTAAACCACCGATCATGAACAGATAAATAGACTGACCGGTCCAGCATATCTGACTCAGTTATGATGAGTCTTTGTTTAATCAATATCTACATTATCAGTCCCATACATCCTGCCTCAACAAAACCCACACCCATTTACCCTGATCAAACAAATTCTGCATAATTCATTTAGCAGATTCAAAGCACATTTTCATGATCGACCTACATATACATATAGGAAATGAAGGCCTCAATAAAATGGGAATTTTTGCAAGTACAATTTAAATAGATGAACAGACAAAAAATAAATCATTCAATAACAGCCCAAACAAACTTCGGTGAAAATCAGACATTAGTTCTGAAGACATAATTGTATGCGCGAGGTGGATAAATGGTAAGCGTGTGCGCTTACTTACAGTCCTTCAATGTACCATTCACAGGATTGAGTCTGCCTGTCGACCATCAGGTATATGAGTGTCACACGATGTTGCTCTGCAAATAGCAGAGGTGCATCGTTTTTACAAGGTTTCCTTACAGTTTTTCACCGTTGTTAGGCAAAGAACAGTGTGAAGTGGACAATCCTTTGTCATATAAGCAAAACACCTTCGAGTACGACTTAAACCCCAATCAAACAAACAAACACAATTGTATGAGAAACGATGGGTGCTAAGCAATGCTTACATTATTGCCCTGACCCATACAACCTCTATTGAAGAAAATGGATTATTTTATTTCTCCTAGAAGCACAAATCCTATCTATCTTCTATATTGTAAACTTTACCCGTTACTGTCATTGGCATCTCTGTCTATCTTGACTTCTGTGTGGCACTGCCTGTTGTTACATCCCTCTGGTTATCTCTACATACCTACTGCAGTAAGGGGAGTATACATGCACACCAGGCCTATATCATGGTGTACTGCTTACACACTCTTGTCTCATTATTACACAATCTATTTGACTTTACTCAGCATTTTCACGGGGCTAGCAATATGAACTGAGTTATTCATATATTTGTACAAGTGCTGAAGTGTTACTTGAATACAACAGAAATTCAATGGACCTCTGTTTATGTATAAACATGTATTTATAGGACAATCTGCTTATTCTTTATGACTCTTATGTTGTAACATCACACTTATACATGTACATGATGATAAGATCTACATTGTTTGATTTGCTTCCTGGTAAACCATCATTGGTATCTTGGGTAATCTTTACCAGAGTGTGATTCTGTCTAGTTTATATCTGACATCTGGGATTAGTATAGAGGGATAAGAAACATTTCTTCCCTTCGAAAAAGCGATAGTGAATGGGTTACTCAGCTAGCAGGTTAGGCATAAAATTGCTTACTTTTAATGTTATTTTTTGTAGGAAAGTGCATCATTTGTCATTGTTTCATAACAACGACTAGTTAAAATCATATCCATACTAAAGAAACCCATTTCTAATAAACAGGATCGCAGTGTGGGTTCATAGCCTTGTTACTTTCACAACACAACATGCTAGCCGACTAACACATTCACTGATCGCTGATTCGAAAAGGAAAGCGATGTTTCTTATCCCTCTATATACTAATTCCAGCTTAAATGTAGTTTTGATATACATGCCTCAAATAACACTCCAGAACATGTACGTCACACATTGGAGTCACAAATTTGTAGAGGGCACTGATTTGATGTTACTGATTTTATCCTGAAACTTATTTTATATTCCTTTTACCACTATCAGCTACCACTTTTAATATTAGATAGCTAAATATAGCATTAAACAAACACAAATAATTACAAGTCTTAAGATACTACATGGGAAATCTGGCTTTTCTTGACTGACAGAACCATTACATCAAGCCAGTATGATTTGTGTAACCAGTAGAACCTTTCATCACTTTTACAATTCATTGACATAGTAAACAGGGCTTGACAGATAACTCTACAGTTTGTTTGCTCAAAGAAATTGTTTGAAGGTTTTTGTCTTGGCATGTAGATAAAGAAAACACCTAAGCTGACTGCCTCCCTTTGATCTGCATACAAATCTGTCTGTAGAAATTAACCCCAGATAAGCTGGAAGACTGGGATGCGGCTGAAGTGTTTTGTCAACAGATCACATCTTGGCTTAAGAAACTTGACAACCCAATTCTTCTTAGCCAATCAAAATCTTCCATCAACATACAACAGTCTTGTTGCCATGGTCAAAATGTTTTGAGCAAGTGGGTCAAACATCATTATTTTAGGAAAAATTTTAATTAGCAACCATTAAAGGGGCAAGTTTCAATATTATAAATTTGCCACAATAGTTCTCTTACATGTAGCATTTGTCTTCATAACAAATACATGTATATCCCAAAATTGTCAACTAGTCAGGTACAGCATTTTTAAAAGGTGTCATATTTTCTGGTTGTGCTTATGTCAATTTTTGTTCGAACACACTCTCATATATAAGTGAAATACCATTGATTGAGCACTGCTTAAAACACCATTATTCCGAATTTGGTGAACCAAAGTTGTGCCACAGCATAGCCCTGGTAATGGATTTACATTTGAATAAATATACTGACAATTAGGCATCAAAATGGCTATATCCCTATTTCTGGAATTGGCAGAGGAGTAAAAACAAACTTAGAGACCATTTTCCAAGCCAATTTCATATTATTGATCATTACACTAATAATGAACAAAACATAAAGCAAAAACACGTAAGATCTGTGTAGCAGCTGATGATTGTAAACTAACAAAGGAGGAATCTTTCTTGATAATTTAAAAATAGATGACTGAACCCAATTATCCTACATAAAATACAAGAGGTCTAAAGGCTGGGGGAGTAGACTTCAGGAGGTAGTCATCAAGATTCCAAATAATGAAGTGAAAACAACTCTGTGTTATTGAAGAGTAATTACAACTGACATAAACCCAGGGTAAATTGAAGGGTAACACAATACAGGTCCTGAATGGCAGCATTTAAACAAAGCCAAAGTCTATTATCTCAGTCCAGTTTGTCTTCAATGGCTGTGTGTGCAAGACAAATGTCAGAGAGCATGCTGGTTTTAAACACCTAATTTCGGTGTAATTTGAGTCTATTTATTTCTCTTGCAGTCAGAGGTTGCCAGAGGGGACAATAAACTAGAGGACTGTTACAGGATTACAGGGTCTTGCACTAACACCCTGTGGCCTTCAAGGTCAAGTCAAGGTCAACCTGATCAACTTCTCATCAGGGAATTGTTTACAAGACATTTTACAGCTGAACTACAGGATGAACAGGCATGGCACTAGGTGTCAAATGTCACTCGTTAAAAACAACTACTCGTTAGAAGAAAGGTTATTTGCAATAAAGAAGCCAAACAAGAAAAAAGTCAAACAAAATGTCTATAAATCTGCAACCCAATGCAGTAAACTTACAGTGCAGTTGAAACTCGAAACTTCTTGTTACCTGTGTCAGCATATTTTTTAAATCAAACTTTTTCTCACTTATTTTAATAACAGTAAAAGAATATGTTCTGGAAAAAGTTGACAGACACAGCCTCTTTTCAGGTTTTTTTAGTTAAATAATCTTATTCTTTATATTCTTTTGTACAATCATGTGGTGTATACTTAATATAATGGTTTCGATTTCACCTCTGTTAGTCAATGTCAAAACATCGTAATATATATGGAATTGGAGTTCGAAAAGCAAGCATATTGGATATTTACCAACATATTACCATCATAGGCCTATACAATTTTCCAAACTGTTTTTCTTCCTTCCATGATTGAAAGGAGCTTAAGTCACTGTTACAAAGCAATAGTAAAACCAGAAGTAAACAACAATTAATCAGCAACAACAACAACAAAAAGTAGATGAGAACTTACTTATAAAGGAAGCAGACGACAACGATCACAGCCCCGATGAATGCCGAACAACAGATACAGATGATCACAATTTTACAAGACCTGCCACAGCCGACAGATGGGAGGACGGTGGCCGACACAACATTAGCACCAGGTATGTCTATATTACACCGTCGAGCCAGACGGAACTTAACATCCTGCCCATGTGGCCCGATACAACTCCAGTTCACTTTCTCCAGTAGTCTCCCCTGTGTCCATGGTGGAGGGCACGGGAAATGATCCCAGTATCCTAAAATTGTATCCCTGTCATTGTGAAAGTTAAACGGATTCTCATTAGAGGCACGAGGAAATTTGTCACAGCATTGCGCCCGCCTACCAGCATCCATTGGAATAGACCAAATAATACCTCCTGTATACCTGGACGTAAACTCCTGTCAAAATACAAAATAATGAAACCATTAGACTATTTATTTCATAATTAAACAAAAATCCATAGAAAAATGAAAAAAAAAAAATTCATACCATCCATAACAAACAGAGCTTAACCAAGTCTCTCTCTTTTGTATCTGTTGCTTATTAAATCACAACATGCAGGTATAATAACAAGGTTGTTTTGTTAAGTTAACATTGACATGCTTTACAGAAGAGAGGCCGGCTGCCTTAGTTCTGTGGCTAACATGTCAGGCACATGGTCAGACGCAGTTCAATTCCCCCTCCGAATGTCAGATATATGAAACTGTGTGAATTTATGGTTTATAGGAGGTTTTTTCAGATTATAGTGATATGAGTCGAATACCTTTATAGTATGGCACCAAATGCCAACTAGACACACAAATCTAATATCCTGAAGGACCTGGACAGGATACAACTGCATAGAGAAGGGGATTGACATAGAAATGTTAAAGTGCTGTTACAAAGTGTTTAGATGGCATCACAAACCCATCAAAAAAGGGGGAAGGAAGGGCGATGTGAACTGGTTCTAACGGACTCTTAACAGATAAGAGTAATGTTATACACAGTGGCTCCATGGGATATTAGCTACCTGGTTGTTTAGAATCTGGCTTCTTGGTGTTAGTAAAACCATCAAATTCCCATCTGTCATGGGTTAGCTTACAGTTCTGGGGAACATTCTAACAAATATGCCCACATGGTTTCTCTGATTCACAGGCATCACCAAAGTATACCTCAGAGACATATCCTACTGAGAACAAATGTTTTTCTTTGATGCAGTAGTTTATCTAAAAACTATCCGATTGTGAGGAATGTGAACTTTGGATGCTAAAAATATACACGGTCAGTGAAACAGTTCATTCTGTCAGGTTTTATTAAGAACTTAGAGAAAATGTGAGATGGTTTTATCTGTAAGGTGCTCAGTTAAGATGAGTTATTTCTATTTAATCTACCACAGACAATCTTTTAAAAGAGCCAAAACGAAGGTCTAAAATAAAGTCACAAATATAAAAATATTGAAAACACGTCAACATGATTTGAACACCCCATAACCAATTTGAATCAATAGAGGAACTTCTATGTTACACAAGACTAAATCAGTGTTCATAACTCTTGACCTAAAAAAATGATTTCCTCTCGCAAGATCCTACATGTAAGCAATACATTATATAACAAAAAATGTGATCCACTCATCTCACAACAGATAAAGAAACTGTTAAACAGGGATTGTGAAGAGCAACTTCCTGGAATATAAGCTATCTCAGCTGTTTAAAATCTGTGTTTTAGTCAAAACTATCCAATTTTCACCTGGCCAAGGTTTATGGTAATTTTGGTTTCTCTATTAAATCACCAGAACATGTCCTAAAGGCAGGTTGCAATATTTAATCTGATTTCTCCTTAAGAGTTCTTGTCACAAAAGACATCACTCTGCTGTCATCAGTTTATTTTATCAGAAAGAGTAACTATATCGAATGAACGGACATTAACGTGTATATCTAAAATACAGAGCTAGTATTCTGACAATTCAATGTATTTATCTGTGACAAACTTAATGTGAGAGATTTGCATTAAAATACAGAACAGTAAATACTCAGTACATAAATATTGGATGATATAAAGACAGGGCTGTTTATATTACCTTCCTGGCAAAGCTATCAGTGACCAGGAATCAATACTCTTTACTGAAATCCTAGTTAAGAGGGACAACATCAAAACACAAGATAATACCATGTTATAGCTTGATAGAAATCATTAATCAGTATTAACAAGCTTGCTCCATTACTCGTATCATTAGCATGTGTGTTTTTGTGGGGAGTGTAATGTAGAACTGGGAACCCAGTCATCTGTCTCTACAAGATAGTCCAGAGTTAATTCACAGTACTTAGACCTAGCTTACAGCTGAAGAGAGAGAGAATATAGATTTAATAACGTTATATTATCACTTTATACTATCTCTTTAATAAAGTTAAGAACGATTTGCATGTATAACAGATTCTCTATTTGCCAGGATGACATTGCCATTTTGATTCTTACACATCATCAAGTCCTTTGATGTCAACAAGGTTTAGACTATGCATATACAGGATTCAACAAAATAACATAACAAACTTGCATAACAACTCTGGATTTGAAGGATTTCTATGAATGAGAGAATTGGTAGAATATAAACATGTTGAAATGAAACTTGATTAAAAGTTCCACTAGCATAGAGTTCCGTATTTTCTGGGACAGTCTCTTAACACATAACTATGATTACCGTTCTTCAAATGATAAAGTTGCATTTTCCTTCACGAGGCAGCTGAACAAATAGACGGAAATGAGGGTAAATCTAATTTCTGACCAAGACAGACCTGTATTTTCTGCTTGATCTGATAAGAGATCTGGTCCTGTCAAACTGAAGTGACCAGTGTCCATCTAGTGGTCAGCCCGCCAGGAACACAATCTTCATTTATTTCTCTGAGAGTCTGACCAATCTCATCAAAGAGGACCTTAAGTCTGCCAATATCAATATTCAGTGGCACCTCTACCCATGGTAATCTCTCTAAATGGCAAACAAATGGACAGCGCCATCCCATGACTCCATCTATTATCAAATGAATCGTATAACTGTGAATGAACTTTTGTCTGGAGCCATACACATAGTCCCATGATAATTCATGTAACTTAAGGCTGACAAGTCTGTAACACTGGCAACTTCTATTACTCCTTGAGGGAAGTGATGTGTTTTAACTGAATGTTCTAATCACAAGAGATCATAAGCTTCCTTGAAGTTTATTAATAATGACATGGTGAATGTGATGAAACAGATCTGTATACCAGAAGGCATCTGAGAAGGCATAGTTATGTCATCTATTAAATTACAAGTACCAATTGATCGGAACTAAATGAGTGTATAGCTACATGTAACTTAACACTATTATTGTATTTCTCCTTATATCAATTTGTTATTTCCATTATAGTGAATTAGTGTGATCGCTAACTGAATTTACCCAATTAGATCTAGTTCTGAATGAAAAAATAACAGAAAACAGTTTTAATTTTGATTGAAAATAATCTGACAACTTTTTAGATTGAGCCTATTCCTCATCGTCTTGTTGACATAGTGGCATTAGGTGTCTAATTGGTACAAAAAATGTCTGATGATGTTTCCACTTGGATTAAAAAACTGTAAATTTATGACAAAATATAAGCAAAGATCAGAGAAATTGAGACATAATAGGCATATTCATCTTTAACCTATGTTTCTTGGCTATGACTGTTTAGATCCCAGTCTCTAGAATGGTTGCTGACTTAAACTACCACCAGATGGCAGTGCAATTAACCCAAGCCAGATTACAAACCTTAACCAGGCAGTCTCAAGTACAGCAAGTGATTAATTTGATTAAATTAGCCATTGCCTCAATGGTTTCTGTATTCTAGTTAATTGGTTCAGAGTGTTTACAGGAAAGTCTAACAGAGTCACATGGTGCATTATTCATACCTCACTATTAATGGATGCACTTTTCACTGAAATCAATTACTACGAATTTTCTCCAAGTGATATCTTAATTTTGAATACAAAAAGATATATTCATAATATATTTCTTTCATAAATATGTGTATTGACCTCTACTAACTTGATAAACACTGACAAAGAATGGTTTGACAACACTTTGTCATTACCCTTTTCTGAATCACCTTGTGCAATTATATTTCTTTACAGAGACTATATGCAAGAGATGTGTTATGTCCTGAGGTAGAAAGGTTTGTGAATACTGCTCTTAACATATATTTGAATGTCCAGAGTAAAAATTTTGCAGACTGTTGACATCAAACAATTTAAATTTATCATCTGCTAAAAAAAATCAAAATATAAGCTGATTTATTTTTAAGTACCTGTTCATATTAAAACATCATACATGTTCAAAGAAGTATCTCCAGTATGTGAAGCTTACCTGGTCTAATTGGATCTGTATGGTGTTCAGAATTTTCTTGAAAAAAACTGATATGGCAGTTGACAGGACATAGCAGAAGGCTTTTGTGAAAAACACAAGGCCCTAGTCTTCAGAAACTAATTTCCACGCAGTCTAAGTAGCTTTCTGTTAAGAGTGCTTCAAAACTTTACATCCTACTCTAAGCCACAAGATGAGAATCCAGCAGGCTTTATTTTTCTCTCCTAGCTTGTGCATGCTCTATATTTATTAGCGGCGCTATAAGCACACTGTATCTGCTGCAGTGTTTTAGAAGCTATTCAAACAAACTCAATTACCTCATACTTGGATATTTATTGATTTGTAACACAGAAACATTAGGCCATTTTACCTTTCAAACGATGTTTAAATCACCACTTTTTTTTTAAAGTTATACAACAAAATTATAGGTTAGCTTTTAATTAATACCTTTTTTTCTGATTTTACCTGTGTAATTTATACTTTCTCTTAGATTTTCCGGACAGTTACAGTAATTGAACTAGCTTAAAAGTCCGGTACAGAAGAGGCTCTCACTCCTTCCTGTCTCATTGAATGGCTAATAAGAGACAGGTATTGCCGTCAGTAGTGCTCTCAATAAAATCAGAAGACAGAATTGGCCCCCTTAGTTCTTCAGATTCTCTTTATGTGATATATTCATCCATCATCTAAGCCGTATTATCCATATTTATAAAACACACAAAATAGCATGGCAGGTTCCACAACAACGTCAAGTTTTAGTGTTTTTCGCAGAAAATTCTTGTGCGAGTTGTGTATGCAAAAATGACAATTTATCCACATACAATGAAACAACATGAGGAAAATCCTTACTGCCTTTAGTGCTGTGTTAGTGTTCAATGCCAGAAAAACTGGTTGAATTTTGATACAAATTTGGTTTGTGTACAGACTACTATCCTATTCATGTAAGTAATATTATTTATATTTTAAGCAGAGCTTAGAGGAAACATGAAGCCAATTTGTCTGTGATGTTGTTGTATTGCATCACATGATAATCCTGCATTTGTCTGTTTTTTGCAACCGTTATAAAGGGTGGTATCCATCACCCATTTGGTTGACTCGATGTCCTGTAGGCTTACGTAAAATAACCTTAAGTACAGCATTAAAACCCAATAAAAAAACCTATATTTTACAAATAAAATGCTGTCAGAAAGTGTTGAACTTGAGCATCCAGCTTTTACTTCTAATATTTTTTAAAAAAAGTTGATAAATTTAATTATATTTTGAAGCAGGTGGCTGTTTGACACCAGCCTGCAGAGGCAAGAAAGGAATATATATATAGTGATCTGATATAAGCTTTCATGTAGGCAGACATTCTAACAAGTAGAAGAATGAAACCAAACATTACCCAGTCTCCACGACAATGAGTAAGCCAGCGCTGATTGTTGAAAAAGCACCCTGTAGTGAGAAATATCAAAACATCGAAGAACGTGAAGAGGATGTGAACAGAAATCATGGGTAAATCATTCTAAAGCTCACTGACATATATATTTCTACCACTAGGCAAAGATGATATTTTACCAATAAGGTGTCCATCTATTCTGACATTCAAACTGTGTGAAAGTTGGTAATGGCTGGTTTCATACTTCTGCTTGATAGACTTCTGATGTAGGACAACTAGAATAATATTCTTTGTAGTGTGATATTCCAATAAAAAGGATGAAAAAGTATAAAGGCAGAATATCACAATTAAGGGTACATAGGTGAATATCAAGTATGTTCATAGCTAGCCTCATTCTATTCCTGTACTTAAGTTAGATGTGACAAAGAGAAAGATCATAGATGTCAGCTACATGTATTTGTGAATCAGTAGAGAAAACTGACTTTATCCTCGAGGTATTTAGTGCATCAAGTATCAGGAAATGTGGGGACTTATGAGAAACTCCAATAAAAACCTGAGACTATAACAAATGTCAAACAGGTATATATGATCTAAATAAGCGGATTTTTAAGATATGTAAATAGCAGTGTTATTAACAGCTTAGGGAAAATGTCAAAGTGTTGGCTTCATAAGCAGAGATATGCGGGTCAGGACTCTTTGACATTTCAGGGCAGTCTGGTAATCAGCCATGTGGCCAGCCAAAAAAGGAAATGTCCTACAGCGTTCAGTCTAAAAGTAACATTCTAATAGAACAGGAGTCAGTGTCCTGCTGGCATCATGCTGCTACCAAGGTCTCATAACAATCCAATTCCAAACACAATCAGACAGAAATACAATATGTGTTAGTGAATGGAATGTTGCTTTCATCTAACCCCTGGTATCTAACGGTCTCATAACATTCAATCACCAAGCATAATAAGACAGACAAAAAAAAACAAGTGTGATACCCCCACACCCAGGCTGTAGGTGGTTAAAATGTATCAAAAATAAACTTGGAGATAGGGCTCGGAATATGCCAGGAGGTAGAGTGGAGGCAAAAAGTACAGACGGATGGACAGACAGACAAACTTGGAAGAACATTACATGAATGGCACTATGACAGTGCACAGTCGCAATATGCCAGCTGTTAAATAAAATAGATTTCAGCTCGTTATATTGAGTACTTTAGGAGATAGAGCTCCGAATATGACAGTAGGTAGAGTGAAGGCAAATGACAGACAGATGGACAGGTAGACAAACTTCCAAGAACATTACACGAACAGCTCCATGACAGTGCACAGTCCCAACATGCCTGCTGTTAAATAAATAA
>JAVFBX010224392.1:0-35739 GCA_034783855.1 Mopalia kennerleyi | reverse complement strand
TCGCCTCTTACGATCGACTGAGGAAGCCGAGGGAGTATTCTGCAGGACTGGCCAACCCGCTCCCCCACGGGGCTCATCTGATGAGAAAGATAGAAGTAGTATATGTAGCTGTGAGCTGTCATGATGGTCACGAAAGATGTGTACATTGCAGAATGTAATAATTATGAGATGAGAAAAACAGCTGTTCGGGATATAACTTTACAATACATCGAGTCACATTTTGTAACCAATAAAGTTGCATCTAGGTTTTTTACGCAGACTGGAAACCTTGGGATAAACCCGCGCCATTACTATCTTACCAGGAAGACGGCGCCCTATACTTTAGCTACAGTTACGAAAAATCTAGCGGCTTAAAAATTTGAAAATTTGAAAATGTGTGTAATGTGGGTCAACCTCAAATGGACAAAAAGTGATCTAAGAATCATTAAATTTATTGGTGCCCTCAAAAAAGGAATTGCATTGATCTACAGCTAAATGACAGCATAGCCTCGGCGCATTCATACAGCTGCAATTTGCCTGGCTACGACCACACAATTTAAGCCATTTGAGCGAATATCACTACATTCAAAATGGTCCTGGTTTATGGCCATGCGGGCTGTACACAAGGCATGGAGGTAAGACGGCGACGGTTTTAATTAAATTATTAAGGTCAATGAAGCATGCGATTTATCATTTAGACTAACAAGAAGTGTTAATTTTCGTTAAGGGTAAGAAATGTTAATACATACTGGTCGCATCGAAGAATAACATTGATAGTGTGTACCGCCTCAACTATTCTACAATACAATTGAAGCGGTTATAAAGATTCTTTGTCAAGTATAAGCGTCCTTCACTCTACTCCCCCTGCAGGATTCGTTATGAAAATGAACACTTTTGGTGAACAACGTCAAATACAACTCGAACGAAATGAATGCTAGACCACAAAGGACTGGGCCAGCAAACGAACGCGGGCATAACACTTGTAAAGCGGACCTCTCAAGTCTTGAGTAGGATGTTGGCCAATAAAAACGAAGCAAACTGGCATATGTGTTGATCATCAAGCATGGCTGGCTTTATATGTTATTTTGGTGTCGAGACGTTGGATTTGTTTGTTAGTTTGAGTGTTTCGGTTTCTGTTAGCAATACCTGGGTTATGTCACTCACATGACGGCATGCCGGCCCAATGGCTGGAGGAAACCACCCTCGACTTTACTGGCAACAAACGCTCACCAAACAGGAAAATCACAGCTCAGGACATTCACAAGGCGCAGAATAAAGACATTGTAAACAGATCGGCTTCTTTGTTGCCCATTAAGTCCCAGACCACCGGGGCAACAGGAAGCGTCTTACACTGTAAAAACATTCCTTAACAAAGTTATGGAAACAATTCCATAACGCCTTTTATGTGGAATTGTCCTTAATTTTTATACAATTTTTCGTAACCCCTTAAGGATAATCCATAAATATGTTTGGAATAATCTTTGCCCCCGAGACAAATTCCATGCCATATTCCTTAACATATATGGAATATTCCGCTGGTGCTTTATTGGAGGAATATTCCTTAACTTTTTCCTAAAGATGTTAAGGAATATTTTTTTCAGTGTACATCCGCCCGCGTAAAAATTTGAAATCGTTATATAACGAGTAAGAGAGGAGCATTGAGCATATATGTGTAGTTCTTGCCAGGTAGCGGTTAGCTATACTGGAAAAACACTATCGCCTTCTTGTGAGCGAAAACAGCATGGCTGCCCTCAAAATGTATAACCTTTCGCTCGAGCTCGGCCCTATACACTACATTATATTAAGCAAAACTGGTATAATTTATATCACACTTTCTTACGCATAATACATCGCACTTACGTCGACGAACACCTTTGTAAATGGAATATATGTAAATTGCTATTCTGTTAAAATATACGATGCCATTTAGTCCGCGGATAATGCTGCGGTATAGTCTGGAGGACGTGAGTGTCTCATCCGGGTCTGGTAGCAACATAAGTTGTTCAATAAAGAGCTCGCTGGCCGTTATCAGCAATATTCCGAAGCATCCGTTTTTTTAACTCCGCCTGTATAATGTGACATGCACAAATACTTAACACATAGGACATAAAAACTGTATCACCAAGTATCGCATACCTAGTGCTTCATTAAATTGATTGTTGAGTAAATCTCCGGGAAATGTCAAACACTCTGTTAAAATATCCGTTAAGATTTCCTGAAATGAGTTACACTGCATATTATTAAAGATGAAAAAGCAGGATGTGTACTCATAAATAACGCTTACTCTATATTATCGGAAGAAAATGGCGTACAGCAATAAATCATCGTAGCATATGCTATGACATCCTCCTAAAGATTGATTGATTGAGTTGGGTTTGATTAGGGTTTATCGCCGTTCTTAAGGTAATTGTCGCAGTTTCTGACGGCGTGTCAGCCCAAGGAGTGAAAGAAACCACCCGATGCCACTAGCAACAAACAATGACAAGATCCGAAACAATCACAGCACATTACAGGGCACAACAGGATATATACATATCAACTTAAGTCTTGTTGCCCCTTAGCTCTAATTGCACCAAGACAACAGGAAGGTTACTCCAACCACCCGCAGCAGTAAACAGAAGAAACAAAACCACGTTCAAAGTGTTATCGACGCAGAAGAGAACTAAACTGAATAAGTATGTTAATAGGTCCCGGCAATGATACAGTAAAGTTTATATCGTATACATAGTGTAATTCGCCCACCACGAACACATAATACTGTCGTGCTGCCTTTAGCTCTGAAAGCATCAAAGCGACAGAAAGCTCCTCCCATCTATCCGCGTAAGCTTATGTGTACCTTGTTACGGAATTTACTTCAAATGCCTTTAGACCGCAAACATCAAAACAAAATGTACCTTGAGATATACATCGAATTAGTGTTTAAAGGCAGAGGTAAATCCCCTCCGCTGCACTTTGTTGTACGACGTCACTTCTCACTGGAGCTTCTTTGTGAAGGTGGGAATCAAAAAATGTTGAACACATCAGACAACTTATATCTTTGCCCCATGCTGGATAAGCGACAAGATAAACCTGTTTACTTTCCACGACTACTATCCGGATAGTTATTAAGTGTGTTTGTGTGTTTGTTTGGGATTTAACGTCGTACTCAGGCGTATTTCACTTACATGAAGACGGATTGTCCATTTGAAACTGTACCTTGCCAAATACGGTGGAAAACCGGGAGAAATCCTTGTAAAAGCCATCACTGCGACTGCAAGAGCTACATCTTGTGACTCACTCGTATACTTTGTGGTCGACAGGCGGACTCGATCCCGTGAACGGTACATCGAATTAGGATCAGTAAGCGCATTCGTGAACCAGAAAACCATAGTTAAGAAAATTTGTATGTTTGATTGATTGAGGTTTAATGCCGTACTTTAGGTTATTTCATTTACATGACGGCGTACCAAACCTATGGGTGGAGGAAACCACGACGCACAAGTGTGGTTCAGCGAGGACGTACTATGATATTGATGCCGACCTTTGACAGACTTGGTGATCTTAAACTTCGAGCGTTTTCCCAATTTTTAAAAGAAAAAAGCTGAAAAGAAAATGAAATAAAAGCTGGACTACATAATTTTGAACAAATTCACAAAAAACAAACGTGATTACGAAGTTGTGACGTCATCTGCTTGACCCTTTAATTGGCGATAAAGAGTCTATAGCTACTCGGTGTCGACAATCCGATGACGTCACTAGCATATGAATGGCATACAAGGTCTGTTGAATTGAGTGCTTGCTGATTTCACATGAACAAAGTGGACGCGATTTGAGTGGCTGTAATTACTCTCGTCTACAAACCTTTCCAACTTATGACGAAGGTTTGCCGAAGTTTTCCAGTAACTACAATTGTCTATTTTGACATGGAGCCAAATGAACGTCCCGCAGGGGTGAAGTCGCTTACTCGTATTGCCATACCCACTATTCATTGATAAAGAGCGCAGTTTTAATGTAATCAGAAGGGAAAATAACTCAAATGGCCTATTTGAGATATCAGCTGCACGCAGTTTCCACGTCATTCGTTATACTTTCACAAGACTACCAATTACTGTAGCTCACTAAAATAACATGTAGTTACGTAAATTGAAATGTTTGTAGCAATGACAACTAAATATAAATGACCCTTGCTTTTACCATATTTCAAGCAAAAATCTGATACACCTGAATTTACAAAACAATAAATATTGCACGATATATTGAATTCTCATACAACACAAGAAAGGCTTCATGTTTCTTAATAAGCAGCCTTCCTGCCTTGGAGGTAAATAAGCCAGTGAAGGACCAATACTACTACATGTATTAAGTCTCTGTTGGTAGCACTATAATAGTGTTAGTGTTTCACAGCGTGCAATATGACTTAAGCACACAAAACGTACGGCTTTTTAAAAATAATAACAAATCTGCGATCAAAAATAGAGACGTGGCTGTGTGAGAGTTGTTACAAAGGAGGGATAATACATTGAGTACATCCAATCAGCAATTGTAGACTGCTGGAAATACACATCACCAGTCAGCTGCTACAAGTCCAGCTTACTACCAGCATGCTAAGAACAACCTACCTATGCAACATGAAGCTTCCTAACCTTAAGAAATAGCAGAACGATCCCATGATTCGGCACTTTATCTTCCAATATATAAAATCTGCATGGGCTTACCCTGACTTAACCATCTCGTTTTCGTTCCATGAACACTTTTGGGTCAGACCGACACATAAAACGACTATTCGACTTCCATGTTCATGCCGAAATCAATCATTTCTCAGAGGTACCACACTCGCTTAGAATTGTCTTCCGCGGTAATTAGGTCATACGGATTCAACCTTAATTAGTATTCAGAAGCAGGCCTTATTTCTAAAGTTTTGGTACAGCTGTACCTCATATCTCTATACACTGTATAGTCTATATAAGATACGCATTCGCATCTAAGAACAACCAGCCTATATGGGATTCATTAGATGCTGAGTTCTGTATCTCTAATGGTATATCATACACTGTAGAGATACAGAGTTACAGTGCATATAACTTTGTAATTTCAATTTTACAGCCTATTATGGGTTCAATTAGCTCTGTCGATCGAATACTTTTTGAAATACTGATCTTCCTGACACATTTTATATGCCAAACGAGACTTGAAATCGCCCATAAGCCGTGTCAAAAATACAGAAATACGGTTCTGGTATGTGTTGCTAACCCGCCATTTTATCTCTCTTCCATCCATATACTGTAGACTTGGGATTTTAGTAAAAGGTTCCGTAACTTCCACTTTTTAGGCATGTTTAGGCTACAGAAATTATTCGATTCGGATATTAAATCTGTAATACACCGGTAAGTCGGCTGAATTCACGATTTTGCCCTACTTTAAAATCCACTGTAGGGAAATCCCTCGAATAGAAGCGATCAAACTCTGTAGCTATGGCAGTTATTAGCTATGTTAGGCTACTTAATAACCATGTGCTGCTACGTAAGCGAACGCATTTCATTGTTATACTACTGAATGGCGGGTTAGCTTCTGTCAGTGATTATACTTTTAAACTTTCGTCAAATAATAAATAAAATTTAAAAAAAAACAACAACAACAACACAAGAGTTGGTATAAGTTTAAGATTCGGATGAATACTTCTGTTCCGACGCACCATTGACCCTTGGGGCAAGGAACCTTATCTGGCCAGTAACTGATGCTACGGAATCGGCGATAAACACTTTTTGGAATCAGTAGCTCTAAAAGTTATCTATATACATTAAATACACACTTTTTTTGGGTTAGACAGTAATCAGAGGGATAATCATGTAAACCGCAGACTGATGACAATAAAAGCTGTAATACATAAATAATGTAATTCAGAACACAAAAAGCTTAATTTTACTCAACGTGCACTTCGTTGTACGATCATTATGGTGATTTCATAAAGGAATTTTAAGGCATCTCTTAATATCGGTAGACACTCACTTAGCTTAAAGCATGCCCCCAACGCAAATAATGGACATGTATGGTTCAACTATAACTAGGTTATGAACTTTGTCTATATATCTCAATGAGTTTTATAGTAGTGTTTTTATATTAGTGTTTTATTTTATTCTTGTTTTATGGAATTCGCCTTGTTCTGCTTTCTGTTTAACTAATATATATTCGTGTCTTGGTTGCTGTTTTATTATTATACTGCTGAGGACGACACAATAAAGCGTATAGACAGGCCGAATAAAATTAAGCATTCTGTGTTCGGAACACACTACTTGTGCATTACATAAACATCATCAGTGGAACAGCAGACTTAATAAAATCCGACAAGCCGTCATTAAATATCAACATTGCATAGCAGTTTTGCATGCATGTAATGATGTAACTTAATATCAATATTGTATAAGATAATAATAGCATTATACAACTGAATAAAAACTTTGCATAATTTCACGTCAACACAGAATAAATCCTAAGCTGTAGGTAAAAGATCAATGCAAAACTCGTGATAACGTGAAGTCGGGCCCGCGATTACAACAGTACAGTTTTCATCGTCATCAAACGTGAGAACAATTTGTAGACAAACTCAACGAATTGACAGAGCGCGAACCTCGGCTATATATTTTCTATCTGTCTTCTAAACGCTGGCAATAATAAACATCTAAAGGCGGTTCACTTCCGGTAATGAAATATTTATACGGTGTGACATGGACTTTGATATCCGGTAGAGTCCTATCGTTAAGTAGACACGCCGCATGTTATAAAATCTTACTAAACATTCCCGTTTACCATAAATATTTGTCTGAAAAATATCATATCAGATCCAACATAGATTCTGTCAGCCTGTAACTAGAGAGAAATGGTTTAAATCAAGGAGATAAGATGGCCACCTCAACATCTTTATACATTTTCTGTCAGATTAATGGTTGTGCAGTTTTTATCTGAACAGGGAATGACGGGAGACGATTCAGTGGTGATGAACGACTGCATAGTGGGGAAATCAGTATCGAATCATGCAAGCTACAGTCATACTGAGAAGGAATTGCACAACGGGCCAACAACAGTGAAAGATAGGTGTTCGTAACCGGAGTGGGTTAAGGTGTTGCTTTATTGCCTTTCTATTTCGTTAAAACACGAGTGTACAAAGTATATACATAAACAACCGTGATCGCACGTACAGTAAAATGGGAATCATAATAAGAGGACACCAGATCGGACTTATAAAACATAGCGCAATCTAAAACAGGGTGGAGGAGGCGCATTCCTTGGCGAATGCTTTGATAAAAACATGGGAGATATCCCGGAGAAAGTTTACATAAGATGTAAACATAGTTGGAGGCTTGAACAGGTTGATAAAGAAATGGCACAGGAGTTGAAAAGTGTCTCGTGACTATAGCACGAACAACAACCCGCTTGATAGAGAACACAAATATAGTTACATTGCATGGGGATGAAGCCTGCTACAAATCAAGGGAAACAAAACAACATTGATATTTTGGGGTTAAAATGGTTCCCAAGCGTGAATGCAGAAGACTATTGCGCGAAAATGCTGCTTTTAATCAAATAAGTGCGATTGTCTTGCGTTTTGCCTTTAATATATCAAAAGTAATAAATACGCCTGCAGTGAAACCAACGAAGTTGAGTGGTTGTCAATGACAAAGCCAAAGGCCACCAGTTATAACTTTTATATAATTTGCCGAACAGGTAGCCAGTAGGCAGCAGAAAACTTGTTTCCGGTTTCGCAACACCGCTTAATCAATTGCAGACCTTAATTGCCGAGATTCCAGATGACGTGGCATTCTGCAATCCAGTGCTATGGAAAGAGTTGACAATGGAACATTTATAATGTCCGTTCATTATTTCCAAATAGAATCTCCCGACTCATGTGCGAAAAGCAGTTTCCTTTCAAATGCCGTTGAATGAGACTGGGAAGATACAATTCGATTTTATTGGGACAAACATTCCAATATACCTAACGCGATAGCAACAGTTTTAACTTTGCTGTAAGCCTTGTAAAGTGAATTGAATTTAACTTTACGTTGTACAGTTCACAAACAGCTTCTGCGGTCTTAATTCAGCTCTTATGCATCGATAAGATATTATTGTACATTTTACTTCTAAACAATGAGCACACTGGCAAACTGATTAATAACGAGCGAGGAACCATGTTCTAGATAAACTCAATGAGACAAATATTATGAATACCACTGAGGAGTTTAACATGGTAAAGTATAGTAACAACTCCGAAGATGGTTTGATTAATTAACCAACACGTTGAGTCAAAATAAATTCAATGAGACAAGAATATCAAGCTGTCATGTGTAACCTACAGACATCTCGGGAGAGGGTAATAACCATTTAAACATGGTGTAAAAAATATCTGATAAATACGTAACAAACAAAACATTCCGCATGATGGGCTAGGAATACATCAACTGTTAAATTTGGTAATTCAAATAAATAGAAATTAACCAATGCATGTGTCTACTAAAGAGGGTGAGAGTTGCGAGTTGTCCGGTACAGAGAAAAGTTTAACCTTAAACAGAAGAGCTTGTATGTTTTTGTTTCTCCTGGTATTTATTAGAGAGGAGTATATTTTGGTACAATTAAGCTTTTGATAGTCGTGTATAAGAAGACTAGCAAACCGAGGTCTAGGTTGATCATACTGGAATATACAAGGAACTATGTATTGTTGTAGCTTATAAGTCCTTTCGGTAGAGCCCTAATACGGATGAATTATCTTCAGCCGAGGTCAACCGACGTATAAAACCTGAATCGTTGCCTGGTTTCTAGGTTCTTGTGAGCGTAAGAAGTTGTGATTTGTTGTGGTACTCTCATTATGTGTAAGTTAGTCTGAATAAATGAGAGCTGAAGCCGCCCACAAAGCGCCCTGGTTGTCTTTCGGTAAACGTCACAAAAATACTTTATGATCACAAGCGATGGGACTTCATTTTGAACTAAGGATCGATAAAGTCGGCTAAGACTGTACACTGAATACAGAACTAGTGTCTCAAAATACATCGTTTCCATGTAATATAGCACAACAAAACACAGATAATAGTGTGAAAGCTACAGGCTTTCTAACGATTTTGCCATGTATAATATAGCACAACAAAACACAGATAATAGTGTGAAAGCTGTAGACATACTGATGAGTTTGGCTTGATATAGTAGAAAGATGAATCGATCTGTGATCATTAAAGAAATATATTGTGTTCAAATAATTATATCTTTTGAACTCTGCAAATAAGTGCACCACATGCTATGACAGTAAAGATCAGTGCAGATGCACTAGTTTGTGCTCAAATATTTGTATCTTCAGTTTGTTTGTTTGTTTGTTTGTTTGGGGTTTAACGTCGTATCAAGGGTAGTTCACTTATATGACTACGGATTGTCCACTTCACAATGTTTCTTGCCTTATTACGGTGGAAAACCGCGGGCTGTATATCCAGAAGCCCCGCAAAACCCTGCACGTAAAGACCATATCTCGATCAAACAGCAGGCGTTCTTCGGGACTAACCAGTGCGTTGACTTTGCCGAATGCACTCAATATACCTACTTTTGTCTTGGTGTTGTCATCTATAAATAAATTGTGTATCATCTTTCATTACAAGAAATAGCGCAAATAAAAGGTGAATATTGTACCGCAAAATTATTTGGTAAAAGTTTTTTTTCCGTAAGAGTATCATTATCCGAAAACCAATCACTAATTAACACTCTCATCGTAGGTGACATTTATCTCAAATAGGCTTTTTGTAGAACGTTATCATATGCGAACTTTGCATTGATGGCAGGACAAATAATGCACATGGGAATAGGAGTCAAGTTATGCATTTCATAATCTGAAAAGAAGACATGAAACCTCGCTTAAACCGTACGCGTGAGATCTCGTGTTTGGTTGTTTCGTTCAAGTGAAATTACCAATGAACAGGAGACTTGCATGGTCACCTGACGTCCACCAAGGCACCTGCTATTCACACCTTATGGACTGAAGCTCGCGGGATTCACGATATACCCATCTTTAACTATATGTTAATGCTTAGTTGTTAGCATTACAGCAACAACAACTCTTTGGCTGGGCTGAGTTGAAGAGCGGATGTAATAGCGGGATGACAAAATAATGACATACAAGTGACAGCCACAGTTAACAATCGACTGGGCTTCTAACACTGTCGCTATACTCTGTCTGCTATAACCATGACAACCACAAGCTCAAGACAGTGTCCATCAAAGACATATGCACGAAACACTGTTGCTTTCTACGTTAGACGGCGTTCCATTTTCTTTATGTATCATTAATAGGCTTATCCATTACGAAATACGGCTGTTAATACCTCCTCCCAACATAAGTTTTTAAGGGATATGCATTGCTCATACATTTCGTCGCGAGCAATACACCGACAACCTATATCGCCAAACTACGTGTTCACTGAGTATTGCAGGGACAGTAACCCCGACTAATTCGTTTGTGTTGAACCGTATTGAAGATTGTGTCTCTGGTAAACAATATAAATATGTATTAGACTGAGCAGAGTAAATCACAATTATTTTGGCGCTTCCTTCGTGACTTGATGAATAACTACGAGTTGTAGTCCACGGTGTAATCAAAAGCATGATTGCAAGGTGTTCCCCGGGGCCGTGGTGACGTGCTCGTGATATATGCATGGGGCCGCCGGAGTGACCAAATCATGCTTTGGATGGTAAATCCCAAAAGGTGACTAGTACATTAACCTGGTATGTTTATTTATCGACACTGTGTGTCCGATGGTGTTCGCTGATAAGCGACTAATCCCTGTACTAAAACACTACCGGTCGTGTTGTGGGTGGTCTCAGAAAAGCTTCAAATGATATGATTATTTGGAAAGCGGTCCGATGTCTCACCCAGTGGAATTGGTTCAGTGGACGGACAAACTGTTAAAATAAACGGCGATACCTTCCATTGGTTATTCAGCTCACGTCATCAGAGCTTTGCAGAGCCTCATTAACCACGCGAGCGATCACCAGTAAAACAATCCGCGTCCTTAATTTTCTCTCATGGAAACATTCCACATCATAACAGCATCCGTTTATTATAATTTGTTAAACGCACATTTCTTCAGTTGTTGTCATTCATTTTAAACAAACTATAAAACGCACAAACAATAATTACCAGATTGGGGCCATTTCTTTTTTTAATGACACCGTTTTCGTAGACAATGGAGATATATAAACAGATTTTCGAATGATTACATGAATCTAGTTATTAACGGACCTGACAAATATCTTCTTGATTCAACCATATCATCCTAGCATCGCATGATCCTTAAATATTACCAGACGTTTGTCCAGTCGAGGTCAGAGGTGTGAACTGGTCGGCAACGATTTCGCGGTATATACCACGACACCAAGGCGTTTGTACAACATGCTTTGTCAACAACGTGAATGTTCATCGCAGTATTGTATTAATAACAACTCCGATAACAATTTCGTGATATATAAAAAAAGAAATAACATCGGCTAAAACGTACCTGTACTATAAACTCGACAATACGAAATTGATAACACCACATGTTAAGCACAAAAAGCGGATGCAGAGCAGCTGGTAAAAATTCCCGCCAAATTTAAAAGATAAAATCTACCAACTTCTTTTTCTGTTGTCTATCACGGTATTGACAATTGCCTACGTTTATTTGCGGCTGACACTTGTCAGTATGTAACATCAGACAAACTAAACCAGAATACGGTTGAATGCTGAGAGCACTATATTATACTCCAGCGAAACATCTCAATTTAATATTCGCCAGCATGAGTACAGGTGTACTACCCGGAATCAGCTTGTCGAATAGTCGTTAGAATTAACATATAAATAATCTGCTTTTGTTAACTAATTCTTAATTCTATTTCAAATATTTTTTTATTAATTCCGAGCAAAAAAATCCACCTACATGTTTCGTGAGTTGAGAGTATAATAACGTCACATAAAATAATTTAAGTGACCAAACTGGGAATTATCAGACAGAAGCTCCATGTGTACATTTCAGACTATTATTGTTCTGGTATGCTAAACAAAGCGATACAATTAAGATATGTTTCATGCTGGATACTACACAGAGCTGTATACGGGAAATGGATGGCATACAAAATGGAAGAAAGATCGCGTTCCCACGCCAAAAACATCGTGTTTCATCGGGACAAAATCGCGTTTCGTCGGTACAAATATCGTGTTAGATAATAAGAACTAGCCTGTATTTCGGGAAAATGGACAAAACCGGTAGAGATGAGCTTGAGAAGCCGATTGAGCTTTATTCTTTGTAACAAACATGGCTGCATTTTATACGCGATGAAATTACGATTAGTCTGCTTACCTGAAACAACCATGTTAGAACTAGAATCGCATTGGTTCTCTATCGCAAGGGAACACGATATTTCCCGCGAGAAAACGCGATATTTTACTTTTATTCTTTTCTTCAAGTGCCTTTTACGACTCTGTAGGATGCAGCTCAACATCACTACATTTATCAGTAAACGCATCGAACTATTCCCCCAATTTGTTAGCAAAGTTTGAGTGATGAATCGATATGTGTAGACCACACGAAGAAACGAGACACGGTATAGGCTGTATGTTGTTCCCTGTTAAACAACAATGCGTCGACTGACGGGCAGCAAAGTGGCCCAATTAAGGGTTTGTTTTTTCTACATGCATAAAAGCAACATTTAATATAGCTCAGAAATTGAAATCAATCTATCAACACGTAATCAGAATAGAATCGTACATTTCTTTATAAGAATAATAGCACTTAGTTATGGCTGACCATTTTCCTTGTTTTTGTGGAAAATCCCCAAAGAATAAGACATGAATGAACCGAAACTGCCACATTTCATTCTAAATTTTCTTATTCTTTAAACAAAAAAGCTAACCTTTGTTAACGACAACAGCTGCATTATTGCTTGCAACTTGCAAGCTCCACGTCGATCACAACTCAGATGAATAGTCGATACCCTAGAGCCAAAAAACTCGATTAAAGAGATAATAATTCTTCCATTTTTTTATAATCAGGCTTTCAGGTTTTTTAAGTGCTGAAGGCTCAGTTTTTTCTTATTTCACTCACATACGCCTCGAAAACAGAAGAGGAACACACCATAGTCTTGTTTGTAAATTATGTATATGTTATTTCATATTGGTATACACAGTAGCCATTTACATTCTACAATCAATTCTTCCTCAAAGGTTGAAAATGCATAATTTATATGCATCCAATGTACTACACTGTAACCCGTTGTTTTAAATCCAATATCAATAAATGACGACAGCCTAACTAATATCTTTTTATGGCAACTTGTGTATGTTTGATTTGGGTTTAACGTCATACTAAATGGTATTTGACTTATATGACGACGAGTTGTCCATTTCACAATGTCGCTTGTTTAAGTACGGTGGAGAGTCGGGAGAAAACTTCGTACAAAAAAGCACAACCATTGTGATTGCCGGAGCCAAATCGTGTACCTGATGTTCGCTAGACGGACTCGAACCCCTGGACGGTACATCGAAGTAGGATTAGTAGGCGGACACGCTAACCACTAAGCCACGGCGGTGGCCTTATGGTCACTTTGAAACTATTCCTTAATTTGAAATGCTTTTGATATCAATAGCATGGAATGGAAAGCTGTCTATATTATTTCAGTTTAGACAAAGCAATAAATAAAATTAAATTCCTCACTGATTCTTTTCGTTTGACTTAAATTATGGAATCATTGATCGAATGGTATGTTTAGCCACATTCCGTTAAATGTTAATAATCTATGGCTAGAACATCTTAATTAACTTAGCAGATTTTTCAACAGGGATTTCAAGCCTAACGATTGAAGTTACACACTCTGTATATATTGCTGAATCTATTGGAAGTTAATTAATTGATTTGGGAATGAACAATGACTAGCGAGATCGCTTGGTGACTTGAACAAAGTTTTTTTATTTTTTAAACAAACGGTTGAAATGTAAAGTCGCCATACACAAGAGTATCCTTGAAGATTTATTGGCATTAATCACCAAACAATCCTTCATCACCTGAAGCGATAGTCAGTTTTATACACAGAAACTGAGAGGTCATTTAGTGAGGTCGTGCAATGTGAGGCCGTGTGTATGAGAGGTCATGTGTACAAGGGGTCATGTGTATGAGAGGTCATGTGGATGAGAGGTCGTGTGTATAGGGGGCGCGTTTTGATGGCTGACCTATTACATTAATGGCCCTGGGAAGACATTACTGCGTACATTTATGATAGTGATACAGTAAGCACATTGATTAACTCGTGGAAGGTGACTATAGCAGACAGAATGCCGGTGTATCATTGCGGTTGACCAAGACGTGTCAAGGACTCCATGTACTGGATTCGTATCGATCTCCACCACACTAGCAAAATGGTCGCTCATCAGGATAATGAAGCTAACCAGACGATAGGAACACTTCCGCTTTGTAAGACTCAAAGAGAAATGAAATACAAAGCGGAGTATAAAAGGATTTTATACATGAATAACAAACAGCAAATAATTTCATGTCAAAGAAAACGTTGATTTTTGCAGGTATTGGAAATCTATATACTTGATTTAGCTGTTGAACTACAGCGATAAATATTTCGTAATCTTTTATAGATCATGCAAAGGACGCATTCACATACTCGTATATGATCAACCGACAATATCGATGTGCTAAATCACAGAGGAATTCGATACAAATGTATAAATCATATTTACCAAAACAAGAAATCCACCACAATTCTATACTAAATCTAATGTTACTATTTGATTTGGGTTTAACGTTGGTTGAATTGTTCTTCAGTCAACGGTGATTCCGTAGCGATATAGTCTACAGAGAACGCTCTCGAGAGTGTATGATTCTTGTACACATACTCCTCACCTTTGGGGTTGCGGGTCCGATTCCCGTTTACATTTCCGTCCGATTCCCGCCGTCCGAACCAGCGTAAGTTCGGCGGTTCTCCGGATTGTAGTAACTTTTCTGCCCAATTGGTGTGATGTATCGGACAGGTCACAGGAAGACAGAATTTACTCCATCTAACTGATTCCGTGTGTTTATTTGTTATGTGCACATGTTTGAATATAGACGCTGTTGTTATTACATTTTAAAGCATCGTGTATCCTCTCAAACAAGTCTTGAAGCGACATTACCTCATATGTGAATAGTAAACTGACAGCACTGTTCTAAAGTGATTCAAATGTTTGTATAGTTATTGATAGTTTAGCGAAACAGATAATGATATACCAAAATTATTATTCCATGAATGACATAAAGTACTATCTGCAATGTGTACTATATACTTGCATTTATTGCTTCGTAGTATAAATTTTAACCCATTGGACACATAAGATTTTTGATCATTCTAAAATATAGATTTGCCTTTGCAGTGGGTATAAACCCTGAACCTTCCAACTCTCCTAGCAGAGCCGTTACTGTTTGGTTTTGTTTGGTACAGTTCGCCACTGTTTTCGGATTCTTTATAAAGCATTCCCAATCACAAATATCTGGTTTTGTACCTCTGCTTGGAAAATTGAGGCCACCCTCTTTAGATATATATAACGCATCAATGTCAAAAATTGTGTAGGCTTGTGCCCGGCATTTACAGCTCGTAAAATCTGTCCTGACTCGTCGAACGGCGTGGGATCGATTCTACTATACGTCTCACTCGACAAACGATATGAATTAATACCTATTTTAACTTTCAACGACCATGGTCGTGGTTTTCATTAACGCTTGGGGAGGGGATTTAGCTTGCAAAAGTTTCTGGTCTAAATTCTGTTGAAACAAAGAAAGTATTATAGCAAAATAGTGAGAATGCTATTCTTACTAATATAGTATTATGTTTAAATAACATGTCGACCATCAGGTAAATGAGGTTTTACGAGATTTCCTCTCGGTTTTCCGCTGTATTTAAGCAAAAACACAGTGTGAAATGGACAAACCGGCGTCATATAAGAACGATATCATTGTGTACGACTTAAACCCTAATCAACAAAATTAAATAACGACAATACTTCCAATTACCGCCTGAAATGGACCAACAGGGGTCGCTAACACTTTTATTAACACGAGCTGTATAATCTATGGCATTCTTTCCTGCACATTACAAAAGTCTGGCGATTCAAACTAAGGAATCCAGTTATGTAGCAGTCCCAATCTGTTCGTAACATTCCATAAACCGGCCACAGAAGTAGAAGGCCTATTGAACCTGAAATTGTTCCGAGTTCACTTGACTCTTCAGTTACAATGCTGTTTGTTCTTGTAGAAACTTGTCTGAGAGAGTCCATTGAGTCACAACCGGGACTAGTCGTGTTGCCACATACACGCGGAAGAATTGTAAAGCGGAATAGCCTAGCAACAGTTAGTAGCTTGGAGACAGGAAACAGCAATTGAATGAGGTAACATCTCTTGATTGAACACTAATCAAGGCACTGTGTGGTCAGAATTTTTGATACGCTCAGGGTAGATTACACCATGTATAATCAATCCAGGGAATTTAACACATGGAACACGTTGTAGACATTCAATATAAAAGTTTTAAATTCACTGATACAAATACGAGAGACAATTGATAGAAAGATATCCCAGTCAATAGTGTCGAGATGTTTGATCGGTTTGATCGGCAACTGGCGGTCTTCAATATGAATAAATCCATTTAAACTATTTAACATTTTTAAATATATTTTTTTAGTTACTGCTGTATAATTTTTTCCAAATTCTTCCCCTTTGTCACTCGGAAAAGCATCTTTCACATCTTTTTGTGTCAAAAAACACTCAGAAATATTCAATATTAATGGTTACGGTATTGTAACTAACAACTCAACATAAATATTTGAAATAATAAATGAGTTTTATGCAACAATCACTCTACTTGGAAGTCCCCGGGTGTACTGCCCACACCTTCGTAAAACGGTAGTACCATTATAACATAGATATTTTCAAATCAACTAATAAACATAGTTCGCGTTGTGTAGTGACTTCACACGTGACGTTCATTTCAAGTTCAGAACATACTGTAACTCTAAACTACATTCGCGTTTTCAAAAGCCAAATGCGCGATTCTCTATGTTTATTCAAGTGTGGTGAACAGCGCGTATATACTCTGGTAAAAAGGCTTCCGACGAATAACATGTTCGATTTTAATGAATATTCATACATTTATCACGGCCGAGCGTAGTGATCATATATACCACAATGACGAGAATCTGTCGAGGTTTAGCCGATGGACAATCCCTCGTATAGCAGGGCAGACCGCTTGGTGTCAAAATTAAGCGTTAACGGTTGAAACAAAAACGCTGTGTCTTATATTATTACACAGACAGCTCTTTTTTCAATTTCGCTATTATTTACTGTTAGTCAACCCACGTATAAATTGCTCAAGCCAAACTGATTAAACTCTCAAGCTCTATGTATAGTCAAGGCCCCCACGTTTAGCTGAGAAAAAAACCCGAACGTCCCGCCATATAGAAGAGATGTAGAACAATAAATATATCATCCTTCGATAATTCATTGGGTTCAAAGATGTTTAATATTCTCATATTACTATGAAAAATAAAAACCTAATTTTGTTTATTCACGAAGAAAATATATACTCTTCTCTACGGTATGTTTGGACGCAGAATGGCTAGATGGTCATGCGAAAAAGCATAAATTATATCATGTAATTGCGCCTCACTATTCTGATAGTAAAATATATGTAAATTCGGTATGTATATTTTATTGTAGAGAAAGAAACTGTGCCTGATTCCACAGGTTTACGATTTGGGGGCTTATCCACTGAGCTAGGAAGCCTCAGGGTAGAACGACCATTTTCAACAATAAATCAAGCTTGTACACGCATGTCGACCATAGTATGTTTACGGTTATGTTAATATGTTGGCCATTTGCAATGGCTGTGTTTCCCTGCTACCTGTGATGATAATATGCAGAGGCCTTGGTCACCAGCTATACCGATCGATTGAATCGCTAACTGGGGTAATTGGGCTCGTCCAATCACTTCCTAGCATCCCATAGTGTAGTCCTCTCAGAGATAAGACGGCGCATTTACACATAATCCACTGCATACCGGAAGTGAAAAGGCCTTAGGGTTTAAAGGCAAAAACAAATGTCATTTTCCCAATCTGATTTTCACTAAACCTTTGAGTACCAAGTGGACAATTAGGATGTTTGGTACACTTTTTTATTTTTATTATTTTGTTTGAATGTGTTTTACAGCGCACTTGGGGTATAACAATTAGATGACGGAGCACTATAGTTTGATTGGAAACATTCATTGACTTTTACTGGGGGAAATACACGATGGTTGACACGTTACAAGGACAGGACGGAACACTTAGCCTAATACGAATGATACGAGTTAATAGTGCAAGACGCAGCGATCGACATTTGGCTTCTTTGCGTAAATATCAGTATAGCCGCTGTCAGCTCTGATCGACATTCTGTACTATATGTGATACGACCCTCTGACTATTACAGATCACAAAATCAGGTTTAAAAAATCGACGGCAACTGCATATTAAAGCCTTAAACTTTTGATTTACAACACATCTGTAGTGACAAATGGCAAACGCTCTATGTTATAGGGATAGGTCCAAGTAAATGCGTCTTAACAAATTTCGATACTATAGCCGTGATGTTTACCCTATCAACAAAACAGATAATAATAAGGTTTTGTGAACTATTGTAACTCTGGGGAGGGGGGGGGGGGGAGTAAAGCTTGGCTTATTTTACGCGCCACAGTTAATCAGAATTTAACAAAGGCGAGGTCAGATATTTGTATCATAGCCGAAGTGGAGTTTCTCCGCATTAGCCAACAGACCATCAACAATTAAATCTTTCACATAAGAAAACATAGAAGACCTGGTTAAATTGACCCAACATGCTCCTTTAGTCTTCGCCATATATCCAAACTCGTCGAGTTACATTTAGACCGGATAAAGAAAGAATTTAAGAAAGAATTAAGCAGCCACAGGAAACAATGAAACCTTGGGATATGTTGTATGGTAACTTAGAAGATGGGAAAATAAAACTCTCTGAGTGACAAAAGTAGAAAGAACACACCATGGTGTAATTTATATCACAAGTGGAGTGAGTTTAAAGCGTCGGGACAATTTTCAAATCTCCCCCCAAATGTTTATGCTACGTAGTAAAATACATTGACAACCCATGACATCCAAGTTTTGAATGTGTGTGACTCTAAAGAGACTCAGTTATCTCCCTTGCAAGTGTATAATGCTCTCTAAATAAACTCTGGGTTCAATTGATCAGCTTTGAAGAACTTTTACGAAATAGTCCGCCACCAAAAGAAAATAAATATATATATTTGAAAGAAAGTATTATCTATATATTATTCACGGGTTTCGGGTATTTTCTACCTTTGCGTTGTGTGTGCTTCCTAATGACTGATATAGTAACCGCGCAGAGGTTTTCAAACCCATTTACTCCTATCTGAACACATTTCAATTGAATATATACTGGACATCCATATGTTTGGCTAACAGGGATTAATGTGAACAATACAAGCCAAATACGTTTTCAGGTCCTTGGAATGGATTGGCACAAGCCGTTTTAAAAACTGTTTTGTAAAATGTGGGTGATGGGAATGCCCCACCTACAAGAGTAAGTCTGAAAGGGCCCACCACACAGAGATCACCTGGATAGGGGCCCGGGCTACTCCTCAAGGGACACGGCCATGTACAGCTAGCATCGAGGCCCGTTTCACGGTCCTCATTTATAGTTTCAGACAGGATACCTGTTTAAAATAAGCAATATAAGCGGGATTTGTTTTCCCATACCTAAAGATAAGTTTTGGTTGAGGTTTATGCTTATCTGATTTTGTTTTCTTTACGTTCAGAAAAAAAAGCAAAAAGATAGCATAAGTGAAATTATTGTGGATCGTTACTTCCAGGTCTGATCAAATCCAGATCTAATTTAGCTCACTGGCAGTTTGTCGATGCAGTGAGATTGAGCATTTAACTATAACACGACATTCAAGGCAATCAATGACACAAGGTACGGCGGTGTTTGCCAAAGACTGTTCCCAATTGGCAAATGACGAGCCACGTTCAGACAGCTCCTACCATTGGCTTGTCATTGCGGAAGTTTTGATGAGAACCCTTGTCATTGTTCATTTGAAGTTGCTCGCCATTTGGTATTGGATTTTCTCTGATCAACAAGCGACAATACCATGCTGTTAATTAAGATCTGCTTACAATCAGATTATCTTCGTTTGATTGGGTTTTAACGTCGTATTCAAGGAATTTTCACTTCTATGACGACGGTATGTTCACTTCTTACTCTGTCTTTACAGCTGGAAAACCGGGAGAAAACACAGTTAAAATTCATTATTTGGGGGGAAAATCGCATTTGTGATCGGCTGAAAAACGGTATTGGGGCTAATGACAGATATGTCAGTACGCCGATATCGTAAGATCACTCGTCTCTTTTCGTGTCCGTTACAAATGCCTCTGGGGTGAATGGACCCAAAACAGTACACTCAAACTAGTAATGTTAACCACTCGAAAGCTATCACAAAAAAACCCCTTTTTTAAGAGAAGTATAATAATTCAAACAAAATTTAGATTCGATGACATCATCGATTATTACAGCATATTTCAAAGTAGATCTGTATATCGTAGAGTTACCTCCCGTTTATAGCAGAGGTAAGTTCGCCTGAGAAATGACGGGGGTTGTTTCGCCACGCTTCATTTGTAACTCAGTGTTAGTCTGTTTGGTGTTGTGTCAGTATCTAAGCCAGTGTATCCCCGTGCTATTTTAGCATGTATTTCGGTGTTCCTTTGGCGTAAACATTCTTTCCAAAATATCTTAAACCAGCCTAGGAAAAAGACAAACCCACTGGAAACCATCTTGTGAGAAACAAGATATAGGCCACGCATCGATGACGCCTTTCAGAAGATTCACAAACACGTTTGGAATGGTAGGGTTTTGTTCATTCGAAAATAGAGTTGATTCTACTTCTTACGTCGAGACTTTTACGCTAAGATACACCCGAACCATCTTTTATTTGCTGGTCTGTGGCGTAAGTCGCCCCAAATATTGGCGGAAATAAATGGGCGATGGGCTGGCATAGCATACGAGAGTTGTCCTAGTCTCGTCCACTATAGAAACTCTCACGAGAATACGATTGGGTATGGTTGTGACGCTTAAGTGGAGGCAGCCCCCAATTCTTTGATTACACGAACACAGTGCAATGTTATCGGGGTTTCCTTTTAATTTACCTTTAGCTGGCCGCTGTCTATAGAGTTCATATCAAAGGAATTATACAGAGGGCCCTGAAGCCATGCCCAATCAGCAGCCGATTAACTCCGGATTCAGTGGTAATTTTAGGGTTACATATCAACACTAATCACTGGATTGATTCAAAGTAATGTGACTGTGAAGTATAATTAATATAACACGAAAAATGAACTAATATTCTCTCATGCATACAGATTAGACTGGAATAATTATGATGGCGGATAAGGACCAAGGCGCTTACAACTCATTTGCTGAAGCTAGTGGTACCACAGAGATGCGAGAACGTAAAGATGCAAGAATTGAAAGGGGAGAGAACGCGACGGTTGCGGGAACGCGAATTGTCCAGGACGCATAGATGCGGAAATGCGAGAAAGCGAGAAGGCGAAAAAGCGTGAACGCTAAGGTGCGTGAACGCGAAAATGCGAGAACACTTTAGAGTTCTCACATCTTCGCGTCCTTACCTATGCCAGCTGCCCTCGTACATTCGTGTCTTCGCAATCGCATCTCCGTGGCAGTAAAACTTCCAATAAAAGTTGACATAAGTAGATTAAGTGCTGACTAAGTATATTATGCGATGAAATTATTCTTCCGATCGATGATAAAAAATAAAAAATAAATAAATAAATAAAATGGCATTAAAATCAATTTAAGTTATACGTTATGATCAGGAGTTTATGTCGTATTTCAACCATTTTCAGGTAATGTCACTAATACATGTATATGACGAGGTGCCAGCCCAATGTATGAAAGAAACTCTCCTCGACTGGCAACAAAGACAATCATTACAGGACGTAACACAAAGACATCATAAACAGCTTGTTGTTGCCATTATCTGATAGCACCAGGGCAACATGGAGCTCACTCCCGACCACCAGCTTACCAATTGAGGCTTAGGCTAATTAAGTAAACTATTGATTGCAATACGACCTCGCACGGCACGTGGCAGGCTAGGCTGGATTTAATGTGAGCATTACGTGTCGATCTGAATGCCATATCTACCTCACTCACCCCGGGGCGCTTTTTATTTTTGTGTTGAGCTTTTTATTAATGCAAGCAGATGTTGAGGTATATTAATTTGATGAATGTAAAATCATCTCATTAGAACGATCGACAAAAGCCATATCAGTGGATGTCTATCACACAACTGCCAAGGACAACTCAGGCCAAAAAACAAGATGAGTTTAAATAGATAAGGCCAACACACTACTCTAAAAAAAGTAAAGGCTTCCGATCGAATGAGTAAATATCCTTACCTTGTCAGTATTACAATGTGCACATCTGAACCGCCTGGTGAAGTGGCCACGACATATAGAATATCACCAAAATATGTTATATATCCATTTGAATCGCACAAATAGCGCGTTATTTATTACGAAAAAGCATTATTCTTTTGGTGCTTAGAATGATAGGTAGTATTTGTGATGAATGATGAACAAATGCTGTGGATAAACGGTCCTCCATCCATATTTTATACACCTCGAGATTACCAAATAATTCTAACACAAAACGAAGAACACCATCTTTAATAAACTCTTTTTCATGGTTCAAACTCATTTTTAAACTTTATACTTAAGTTTATTCCAATATTTCAATAGAAACCCTAAAAAATATATCAAGCACGTCTTTTCATCGCAGATGTGTATCACACGGGTGAAATAAGCACTAAAAACATACAATTGGTCATCTTCGCTAAGCAACAAATTCACTCATTGTTATTATCATCTAAAATACGAAATTGAAACAGAGCTGCAAATATGTGTTCTGTTATTGTAGACAAGAACTTAGCCGTCGATAGACTACTTATTCTCAAGATCTAAAATAAAATCTGAGCTTTCGTTCATCATCAGAGTTGCATAATCAAAATAAATAAGTACTCCTATAGATAATCCCAATTAAATGAAATTGTCATTGAAATACGCCACGTATATACACGGTGTCTCTTAGCTTATTAGTAGGAGTTGGTTTGTTTTTAAAGTAATACAAAAACTTATCTAGAATGTCAACAGTATTACATAAGTGAAATAACATTACGTCCGACGTAAGATCTCAGTCAAACTAACCCACAAAACCAACTGATGTTAACTGAAATTGATGGATTGGTGGTTAACTATGGGCCTGTAACCAGGGATATACAATAATATGACGGTGGTGTAATCTGACAACAAATGGTTAAAACGACGAACACAGCAACAAAATATTTAAGGGTATTTGCTATGTTACAACAGATCATTATCAATCATTTATCTTTTTCTTGCTTTCAATTATTTATTTATTTATTTATTTATTTATTTGTTTTTGTAATTGTTTGTTTAGTTATTTATTGAAAGGTAGAGGTAATGTGCGGTGCTATTCGTGTATAGGCCTGAATGAAATCTATCAGTTGCATATCGAGGTTTATTAAACTCTATGCTGCTATTAACCTGAGTACACGAAGTCCTATTATACATTGAAACAGAGAAGTTAATATCCATACCGTCTTATTGGGAATGTTTTAAATACTTGTTATATCGTTAAATGTGAGTTTGGAGATCGAAGGCTTAGGCAGAGTGGTGTCCATCCATCCAAATAGAAACCCTGAAGTGAACAACCGCCTCATCTTGACCACCTGTTTTAAGACACTTTAACATCCAGAAGATGGGGGGAAAGGACCCACAGTTACTTAAAATATGAAGTAAAATGACCCCTTTTGACACCATACTTTTGATTTCTGCCTAAGCAAATAAGCTAAGCTGGAGACTGACTTTATACACCGTAGGCCTACACGAGGAAACAATTCCTTCTCCATACACAATTGCCTATTATATATATATAATATGCCGCCATTAAAATTCAAACCTCGACAAATTACACAAAGGAAATTCGGCTACCCTTATATGAACTGGTTAGGACATGTACCGAATTCACAAAACTATAGCCATTCGATCGTTTGATTACGAGTCTTAAGAAAGGTGGGTGGTAGCTGCCAAATGACCTCAGCTGGCATACTGGTAGCTGCTAACATTGATGGTTCTGTCAGGCGCCCAGTCAATACACCGTATGACCCCAATTTAGGTGTGATGTCTTGGCCGCCATACCACACGCAGAAATGAGCGGCAATGTGCATGCAAGCTTCTGATTCGTCTTTATTCTAATGGGGTGTGTAGGACAATTAACAAGCAACTGGTGGTAACGCATATTCGGAATCTATTAAAAAGGGACTTAATCTAATACACAACCACGACAGGCACGTCCGCGGCCCTCACCGCACATCTGCTGGGCTGTGATTATCTTGACCTACTTCTGCTTCGCATATGTTACGGATAAGAACTAAGCAATAGTAACTGTTACACACATGACAGATCGGTGTCAGCGGAAAGTGCCACTCGAGTCAGCAACATTGCAGTCTGGAAGAACTGATTAAATTTAAATGGTGGAACATTGTCTAAATATTATATTCTTACAGTGGGGGAATTCTGTGAAGATAAAACTCGGTGGGTGAGAACTGAGTAGAGAGCGTGACTAGCCTGCATGCATGTGGCAATAAATGTGCCTCCGTCACCTGAAATAAAAACACTTTAGTCCAAAACTAATTTTAGAATATCGCTTGACACAGAGCCGTTGTAGAATTAGTCGGTCACTCTAAAAAACTATATTTGAGTGTGAAAGATTGATAAATAAAGCAGAACTAAATCTAAAAAATACTGTCAGTAAAAGGGTAACTAACCCTAAGTCCGATCCCCCGAATCAATAAAAAAGACTGAATTCAGAAAAATAGGCTATGAATTATACAAAGGCACATACATATCGTCAAACTCAGAAAGAACATGGCGGCGGAGTTCTTTGTTGACTGTTGAGTAGACAGATAAATTGTTGTGATTCGGGGGTTTTGATAATATATATTGCTAACCTTTAGTTAGCAGATATGCAAAGTAAACTTGACTGTTTCATTGCGCTGTGGTTGTCTTTGGCAATGGCATGTTTATAGGCTATTTACAGGTGACGGAGTAATTCTGCAATTTGACCATTATAACTTTACTATACAGACACTTGGTCCATATACTTGTTTAACAGTTGCATATAATTGTATTTGTATGCACTAGCATAACACAGTATACCAGTTGGCATGAATTAATGAGTAAACATGATTATCAGATCGGAATACAATTGTTAACACCTGATTGTGACTCGAAGGCAATCTTTTCATAAAAAAATACACATTTTTACGAAACATTTCACCGAAAGATCGGACGCTGTTATAAAATTGTTATTTGTTATTTGTTAATTGTTAATTGTTATTAAATGGGTTAATACAATTTTTAAAAAATCTACAGCTTTTCTGCCTGTTAAGATAACTAGAATCTGCATGGCCCCAAACCTTGTTCCCAGTCCTGAACAAAACTGCGAATTTTGGCTAAGCTGTGATGTCATTTTTTTAATAAGAATTCTGACTGTTTTATGAGAATATTCACACTATGTGAATACCATGTGATACTGTGTGACCTCGGGTGAACTGTGGACTCACGAATGCTTCGCCAATCAGCTTAAATGGTCGTGAACGATCTGATGTTGAGATTTCTACGCCTGAATATTATAATATAAATGCGTTTAATAATAAATGCATTTAAACGAGATAAGATGCTGTATCTGTACATGCGTAATACTTATTAATATTATCGAAAGCACAAAAATCACAATCCAACTGAAGTGAGGCGGGTAGACGTCAACCAGAAAAAGACGTCTATATAGACAATATCAAAGCTCATATGATCAGTTATAACAAAAGTAGTATTGTACTGCAGTGAATTAAATTATTGACGTATAAAGGAAATCCTGATATTACTCATATATACTGGTGTAGCTTAATTCCCAGAAAAGACAAGTTCATTTTTAATATTATTTAGTTTTTCATTCTTAGGTACAAACTCGTACACAAATCAAAACAAACCGGAGCAAATGTTTCTGACAACCAGCTAAGTCAGTCTGATCAGTTACGGTGATCAATAAATAAAGAGAGGCAGTTACTGATTGATGTTTTACGGCATATTCAAGGATATTTAACTTAGATGACCACCGTGTAAGTATTGCAACAGAAAATAGGCCCACTAACACAGCCGAAATGCTTCCTGTGTTAAATTGGAATGTTAATGTTGCCCATTGCTAAGTGCAGCAGGTACGTCTGCGCTAGCCACAAACAGGCTGTTATTCCAAAGGGTGAATAATGCATCATACAATTTTAAAATGTGTTCATCTCCGAAGCATGGATCGATGAATGACCAAGGTTGTGAAAATAATGCTAAGTAAATGTATATCTTCTTCAATGTTTTGTGTGTTTTTCTCTCTCTCACTCTATATAGGCCTATATTCCTAAGGACCATCCACTCTGGCACAGGGATGTAGATTAATTAAAATCGATGCATGATCTCATGTTCTAGATAAACTCTCTCTTTATATAGAAATATATTTCTGAAAGCAATCACACTGACACAGGGATGTAGATTAATTAAAATCGACGAATGATCACATGTTCTAGATAAACTCTCTCTATATATAGAAATATATTTGAATGAATGACTTTATTTCTCATGACCACCAGCAGTGGTATAATAGATACATTTACATAATATTCTAGATAAGAACATGTTTGTGTAAATATAAATAAATATATATATCACCGGCGATTTGTATTAAAGTGACATAAAATATATTTACTAAATTTAGAAACATTTCTAGAGATACTGATCCGACCATTTAACCCTCTTGCGATATTAATCTCGGCTGTTTGGTCTAAAATAAGGACAATGAAATAGATAATGAATCTCATCACCAACATCTCATAACCAACCACATTTCTAAAAGCAATCACACTGGCACAGGGATGTAGATTAATAAAAATCGATGAATCATCGTATGTTCTAGATAAACTCCCAGAGACCAGTTTCGCAATAAACCTTAATCTCGAGTAGTGTTATAGGTAACCTATGGGCATCTGGAGAGAAGGTAATGACCATTAATATGGTGTATAAAGTATTGTGTAATTCATTCTACAAATTTGTATTTCAGAGATATAGAGATAAACCAATAAACGTATATGTTAAAGAGAATGAGTGTTATAACCTGTCTGATACAGAGGTTAGTTTCGCCTTAACCAGAAGTTCCTTTTCTGTTGATTTTCGTTTCTCTTGTACGTATATGTACATATTTTGAATAAATGAAGAGAGATTATAGACTCGAGTTCGCATGCATCTCGGTGGAAGTGAACACGCTTGTCTTTCTCTATGCTATACTATACTATACAATATAATATATATAATAAATATTTTTACTGTAGGGAAAACATGTGTGTATTTTAGGCTTTTTTTATATGTAAACTATGCCATCCATTCATACTTCATTGTTTATGTCGTGCAAAAAACATTTGATTTGGTTTGTAAACATGTGATAGCAAAACGTGACTGATCACCATCATACAATGTCTGAAAGCGCGTCTTCCTTTCAAAAGCTATACAATGTACCGACATTGTCTGAAACGTTCAGATTCCTTTCAGACAACCTATAATGTGTGTTTATTAAACATTCAGTGTACATTTAACGCGAAAAAGGCTGTCGATGTATTTTTCTACAATCGTAGTATTGTGTCTAACCGTGCGCACGTTAGCGCGTGGGTATCGATTTTTGTTTGTCATTATGTCTAAACCAGCCAACAGAAACTGTTCAAGGTGTACTATAACTGTCAAGCAGCTGCACGACTCCCTCCGGCAACCAGCCCGAATCGATACGGGGACTGCCGAACAGTTGATGAAAACCTGCAGTGTTCGGGCACTGTTTCCATCAGAGCAACACCGTTAGTAACCGATTGTATTGTATGGAAACACTCAGATTACAGCGGGCCCTTGAACGAGAGACTGCATTGTTTGAAAAGATATAATGAATTGACTGCCAAACATGCATGCTGAATACATTAAGGTTTGTAGACATTCGATCGAAACACAAAAGTCTTGTATACAGCGATGCAGTCAATTGACTAGAAATAGACGGCTCACACCCCCTCATTCGACATATTTGGCCGGCATTAAACCTTTCTTGTGACCCCGGCCACCAGCAGATATCCAATCACGCCTGTACGTGGAGTTTGTATTCGGTCAAGGGGAAATGATGCCAATCCGTTCCAATCATCAAAATGTACACAAATATCATATTTTAACCCGTGGCCCGAGAATCCACACATTATAAAAATGACCATGCATGTAGGCCAAATCCCATATTGACTCTTGTCCTGTTTCACTCATCACGTTAAAAATACATGTGTAAGTTAATGTTTATTTATCCGATATTAGATCAACATAATTACATAACAATTGCCAGCATTAATGTTGGAGGAATACAGGGTAGGCTACAACCCCGAAAATCCACGATATTCCGCTGGTTGCTGGCACACCATCCCATATACTTGGAATCTGTATATGTATAATTTGTGGTCGCATGGATCGAATCAACGATCCCAGAGGCGAGGGAACTAACGGACCAGAGACGTACACTACGTCACAGAGTGCAAATCATCCTATTTTATTTCGTGTGTGCTATTTTAACTCGTGTATCTATCCTATATTAACGCGCGTGTCCTATTGTAACTCGGGTATCCTTTTTTAACTCGTGTGTTCTATTTTACTTCGTGTCTCTCTATTTAACTCGTGTATTCTATTTAAACGCGTTTTTACCAAAAAATCATAAATGTGTCCTATAATAACTCTTGATCCATTCCACTCATCCCTTGGCCCGTTCTACTCACCACATCATATTTATATCCCATATTAACTCGCGAACTTTTTCACTCATTTAATCATTTAAGTATTCTACATTAACTCGTGGCCTGTTCCACTTGTATCTCGTTACATGTTCCACTCACCACGCATCCCATAATAACTCGTGACCCGTTCCACTTATCACATCATATACATGTTTCCTATAGTTACTCGTGATCCGTTTCGCTGGTCACATAATATTTGTATCATATGTAACTTATAGTAACTTGTGAACATTTTACTCATCACATCATTTGTGTGTCCTGTAAAATATAACCTCGCGGCTCGTTTCACTCATTACATCATACATGTATCTTTCAATGACTCCTGTCCCGTTCCACATTAATCTACAGATAACATACCTATCCTTTATTTTGACTCGCTCATCACCTAATGAAACTGATCATATTTTAACTCGTGCCGGTTATGACGGGAACAGTTCCCGTCATAAACATTATATTGTTTTGTTTTTGTTATCATGTATTTTATTTTCCACCAAAAAAAAAACAAAAAAAACAACAACATTATATTGTTTCTCATATTACTGTATAGTTCATTCCACTCGTCATATCTTACTAACATCGTGCCTATCCTAAGTTGAAATTTGCAATTACTTCTAGTTTCTGAACGTGAGGTGTTGTATCCTCGTTGGTATCGAGATGAATTTACACTCAAATTACCTATAAACATTACCTTGGTATACCTGCCAAATACCCGTCTGAAAATGACAATATAATATGACCAAAAGACTCGAAATTGTACATTACAAAAACTTGTAGGGGATCAGACGCATCTGATTTGCCTCCACTTGTCATGTTAGTTAAATACCATGGCAACACCTATAATAAATACTATTCTGGGCAACTAAACATACTTATAGATCCGGGTTCTTTCCGTGTAATCCCCCCCCCCCCCTCTCAAATAGACTATATTAGAGAGGGTGTCTGCGCCTAGTATCCTCACTTAAATGGCTGATCAGCATTAATTGGCAAGAGAAGTAAATATAGCATTGCATCTATTAGAAAACTCAAACCACCCAAAAGACGTATACCACATTAATGCTCATTTTGAAACATCACAGTACATACGCTGTGCTTAATGTTGAAAAATTCACCCCTCAACGTTCATCATCAAAGCATTGCAACAGTATGATCAATTGTGTTGTGGTTTATATCAATACTATCAGCCTTTCACACTGGTCCAATAATATAGTCAACTTATAGTCACCGTATACAACGCGAATGTCATGTACATATTGGTTGGCTTTTAACGCCATGCTTGAAGTTATTTCACTGATACGACGACGATTAACTCTAACAGGAGTCCCACAAACAGGTACAAAAATGGGAAATGTTCGTTAGTTCAAATGATATAGTGATTAACAGCATAACAACAGTTTAAAATGCGTACAGTGTTTGGAAATCGATGATTAATTGATTGGTTGATTGATTGATTGATTGATTGATTGATTGATTGATTGATTGATTGATTGATTGATTGACGGTTGTTTTAGGATGTATATTAATGATTTAATCACTCATTCGAATGTCCTTTATTCATGATATTTATACAGAGTATATAGAGAATAGTGGTAGATTGCATTTGTTGAGTTGTTTGATTGATTGCGGTTTAACGTCGTACTCAATGCTATTCCACTTATAACACGACGGACTCTCCATTTCTAACTATATTCTACTTAAATACGGCGCAAAAACCGGGAGGAAACCTGGTTAAAACCCCCCGCTCGATAGCCGGAACCACCTCGTGTGACTCCCTCGTATACCTGGGTCGACAAGGCGACTCGATCCCGTGTGCTATGCATCGAAAGTGAATTTATAGATAGCGAGTTTAGATTGTATTGTGATCCCTGAAATTTAGAGAGAGATGATGTTGTAATGTAACTACTGGAATTTACATAGTATTCAAATGCACTGTGACTGATATTCATAGTGAGTACATGCTGTATTATGATCATTGTTATGTATAGTGAGTTTATATGGTATAGGTATCACTAGTGTAACAGTCATTTATAGGTATCGGCAGTGAGTTGATATTGTATTGTGATGCCTGATATTGAGCATCGAGCTGATATCGATCTTCATCAATGGTGTGTATAAGGAGTTGGCTTAGTATTATTAGCACTTATTAAATTTAGTAGCTATTGTGTTTTCATCATGATATTTATATACAGTTGACAGTGTATTATCTTTGTACTTAATGGCGAGTTGATATCTTTGGTACGGTTACTTATGATGTGTTTATATTGTGCTGTTGACAAGAATTAATATGTCGTTGTTGCTGTATCGTTATTGCTACTATTTATATACAGTTGATATTGTGTTGTTGACAGGCAGGCCCATCAAGAGAGGTGTGTGTGAGGGGGAGAGGGAGCGGAGTGTGTGTGTGTGGAGGGGGGGGCCGAGGCAGCCCCTCGGGACACATGATTCCAGGGTGACAACAAACTAAACCATAAAAAAGAGGATGTACTTTAAGCAAGGCAAACGACATTAAATGTGGTTTTCGTGAATATGTCAATGAAAATATCGTGTGGTGGATATCAGATTCTTCATACAGAAGTAGCCCTTGTTTCAGGAAGGTGCCCAAGCCGCCCAATGATGATTTAGATAGGGCCCTTGATTTTTTGCCATGGGGCCCGAAAATTGGTGTCTATAGTAGTTAAATTATGTTGATTACGTATTGTTATGGCTGGAATTGGTATTGTGTTGTTGACTAGTAGCTGTATGCCGTTGTTTACTTACTATTATCGTTAGTATCTATATCGAGTTGATATAACATGCATTGTTGACTAGCATGTATAGGCCCTACGCTTTTGACTACGGTTTGGTATGCATGGTATTTATGTCGAGTCGATAATGAATAGATGACTACCGGTAGTAGTTTATATGCCATTGATTACGTATTATTTTCGATGGTATTTATATCGACATGATATTGTATTGTTGACTAGCAGTTTATATGCCCTTGATTACGTGTTGTTATGGATGGTATTTATATCGAGTTGATATTGTATTGTTGGCCAGTAGTTTAATTATATGCTCTTGAATCTTGATCACGTGTTGTTATGGATGGTATTTATATCGAGTTGATATTGTATTGTTGACCAGCAGTTTAATTATATATGCTCTTGAATCTTGATCACGTAATGTTATGGATGGTATTTATATCGAGTTGATATTGTATTGTTGACCAGTAGTTTAATTATATGCCCTTGAATCTTGATCACGTGTTGTTATGGATGGTATTTATATCGAGTTGATATTGTATTGTTGACCAGTAGTTAAATTATATGCCCTTGAATATTGGTTACGTGTTGTTATGGATGGTATTTATATCGAGTTGATATTGTATTGTTGACCAGTAGTTTAATTATATGCCCTTAAATCTTGGTTACATGTTGTTATGGATGGTACTTATATCGAGTTGATATTGTAGTTGAATATTCGTTGGAATTTATGTCAAGTTAATGTCGTGTTTTTTATTTCTGTTGATTGTTGATTGCTTATTATCTCTGGCTTTTACATTCAGTTGATATTGTATTGTTATCATTGGCATCTATTGAAAATTAATATTTTATTATTGCTGGAATTAATAGTGAGTTGATATCGCGAGTTGATATAGCATGTACAATAACTGTTCTTACTTGGTATCGTAGGCCTAGATGATTCTAACTGGTGTGTATGACAAGCCTTCGTATAATTGCCAATACCTGATGTTTATATTGAGTTCAAAATGTAACATAACATGCAAACTGTCCATGATGACTGCCAATGCTTGGAGAACATGTATATATGTATCCAGTCGTCGATCACCATCGCTAAGCCGGTCAACTATCAACAGTCGACCATTTCGTCCATCTTGTTACTGCTATGGCTGCCAGTGTCACAGACCAGAAGCGGGTGGGTTTTACAGTGTTAATATATAATGAGCAAAGGTTGATGGTCGTGTATGGAGACAAGCTCACTCTCTACCTCCCCACAATACTCGCCATATTAACTAGCTAGGCTGGCTTCATGGTAACTGCCCGCTTAACTACATAAAATCCATGTGTTTATAGAATAATGTAGACCTACCTCGAGTGAGATTCCGCCAAGCACCTAACGTATATTGCTTAGCTCCTTCCCCATCATACCTATCTCCCGTGGAAAAAACAAACAGCTAATCCAAATCTAGTGGCTAGAGATAATATGACGGAGTGACCGAAAATCTTCGGCCTCCTTTATCAAGCGATTTCACCATTGAACTCTAGCGCCTATTGATCCAGCCCTCTCCCAGACTACAGGTCCGAATAAATCACCAGCTACACAACGAAAACGAGGCTACAGCTGCAGCCGGCTTCCAGTCAGCCTCCCTTACGTAGAACACAGCATTCGTTAATCTTCAGAGACTACAGGCGCGAATGAGACTTGCATCTGCTCATTCGCCAATGTAGGCAGCAATAGTATTGCAGCCAATACTCCAGCTGTTGTGGTGAATCGCTGGTGAAATAAGTTAGCTATCACAACCGCGGCTGTCCCCAGTCATATGGAGCTGATGTCCGCATCCACGGGAGTACATGGGGGTGTGTCAAATATACACCAGTCCACAGTCCCAACTCTCCTACTATCCAATTTCACTACTGTACACAGAGCCGGGTTAAACTTCAACTCGACTGGAATAAGAGTAAATGATACGTTTAATTGTTGGTCGCGTGATCATACATTAATGATGATAGAGAGGGGGAGACGTTACAGCTTGTGTTCTGTATCTAGCTAATCAGCCTGTCAACATAGCCTCTTTGTCAGACATACAGACCATTTACAATTGCACAATTAACACTATATGACAGATACAGCCATGAGTCGGCAATTGTACCTCTCATCCAGCCTTTAGCTGATGCCGTTTGATGCCTGATTCCTTGATGCAATTACTGATCACACTGTTTTCACCTTGCAAACATCTTAGCAAGCATGCTTTTGAGTTTATTTATTTATTTATTTTAATACATTTTTTTATTAATTTTATTTTTTCTATATTTTTTTTATGTTCAACCACACAACCCCAGGCGGACCCACTTGTGGGCAGATCCGAAAAAATGCGTACAAGTATATAATTATAAAATAATTAATTGAAAGGATATATAAAAGATATTTTTTATATAGTTTATTGGCAGTGATAATTAACTAAAGGACGCTAAAATGCTTAAGTTCTTAAACGTGTGAGACTATATAATAATTGGAGCTAATATACATTTACTGACACTGCTCCATATGTTAGCCAGTAGTTATTTACTAACTATATGGTTTAATAAATTGATAATTTTGATGACGTCGTTTCATATCAGTTAATAAAAGATGAAGAGGTTGACACTTCCGGGCGGTTAACAATACATTTTTCCCATCGTGCATCAGTCATTTAACTGGGCTCTGCATACATATATACTCAGGGCCTGACTTCTCAAGAAAAAAATCGCCATGAAAAAACATGAACTACCGTCGTCATCAAACAAATCTTGTCAACATCACGTGATTGCACATATACAACTGCTTTGTGTGTTATACCTGGGATATAGCATATATAATGATATATACCACCGATACTATATGTCAGGTTATACCCTGGACAGTCATTATGGAGCATAGTATTAATTTTCTACCAGTTGACTAATGTTTGACTTAATCGAAATCCTACAACAAAACTTGTTTCAATACAACACATGACCATACAGTGATCTTCCTAACACCCGACCAAAACACCAAGAAAAAAACCCGCGGCCAGGGTTTAGTTGTTAGTCTGACGTCTACTAGTCCTACTTCGATGCTCCGCTAACGGGTTCGAGTCCGTCTGTCGACCATCGGGTTTATGAGTCACACGATGGAGCTCCGGCAATCGCGGGGATGATTCAGGAGGTTTCCTCCCGGATATCCACTGTATATAGGCAAGAAACAGTCTGAAGTGGACAATCTGTCGTCATATGAGTGAAATTCCTTTGAGTACGACGTAAACCCCAATCAAACAAACTAACAACAAAGTAGAACTAAACTGCGACATAAATACACCCCGGAGAGAACAGGCGTCGTGTCGATCATGTGAGGCCAAATCACAAAGGGACGCGAGATTTGCATGACTTAAATATACAGTGCCAGTGCACTCACATATTATACGGTGAAGTTAATGGGAATCAAGTTTGTTTTGTTTGTTTGATTGGGGTTAAACGCCGTACTTAATGTAATTTCACTTACATGGCACCGTACCTGCCCAATGGGCAGTGAAGGAAACCAGCATCTCGACGCCACTGGCAACAAAGGACAAGCATTGGACGCAATTCAGAGATATCACAAACAGATAGTCTGTGCTCGTCCTTAGATCTCAGAGCACCAGAGCAACAGCGAGCTCCCTCTAACCACACCCACGAGATTTGTGTTTACATGAATAAGGGACCTAAGAGAAGCAGTATGTCTGGAAAGATAATTACCAGATGAGATTATATGTATCCAGAAGTATTTGCTAGAGAGGACCACACCGTTAATTTATTGATAACCACTTCATATTTTGTGATAGAACACAACGGTTCGATACTGGCTGTATTGTAATTAGGTGTTAATCACTATACAGTGATGGGAGATTAGGCACAATTCTATATACATTTATACAAGGCAGGGGATTTGGAAGCAAATCAAAACTAGAGTGTCGGAGGGGGGGGGGGGGGGGGTTTACCCTAAAAA
>JAVFBX010224381.1:0-11177 GCA_034783855.1 Mopalia kennerleyi | reverse complement strand
ATTAACAATAGAAAATCCAATAAATAAAGACAAAAACCATTAGTTACACTGAAGAGTTAAACATAATACACAAGTAGTGTTTTTCCAAAAAAATTCATTTTGACTCAATATTTTAGCACAAAACATCTCCTGATGATGGCATAATAAATGGTGAAATATTGAGTCAAAATAAAGTTATCGTTTTTCTGAATTACAATTCTTGTGTATAAAGACAAATTGTTTATGTTTGAATGTAACAGTTATCAGCAGCACAAACATAATGTGAACTGTTATCTACAAACGCACTGTTGAAAAATTAATGTTCCTGCATGGCAGCATCACAACTCTTCTTCATTCATACTGCCTTAGCTAAAGTTTTTTTTACCTTTTCTGTTAAAAAATGTGACTTACCTGACAGTCCAGGGTAGCCCGGTTCGCCCTTTAACCCGTAATAACCAGGATCACCTGGCTGTCCTTGACCTCCAGGAAAACCGTCCAATCCCCGCATGCCTTTACGACCTGGTACCCCTGGGCGCCCATCCGTCCCTCTGTAACCAGGCTCTCCAGGTTCAGCTAAGAAACAAGATTTCAACATTTTGACACAAAACTAAATCGAAATACCGTATAACTTCTATAAGTTAGGGACAGTCCAAAGAAATAACATGTAAGACCCCCTGCGGTAAAGCATATTTCTCTGTCCCTACTTCTAGAAGTTAGAAGTTGTAAGCAGCAGAAAATATTCCGGACCGGGTTATTAAATGATTGGTGTTTTACACCGTGCTTATTTAACTTATATGATAGTGGTGTATTCCAACAATATTTCACCAAAATCCGCCCCCCCCTCCTCCCTCTCCCCCTCTCCCGACAGACACACACAGGCAAACACTTTGGATTTATTTCTGCCGCCCCTGATGCACCAGTATTTAAGCAAAAACTGTTTGCATGCATGAATTTTTTTAACAACATTCTTTTTTTTCTAGGGCTCATGCGGCCTCCAAAGATCCAAAAAAAAGCAGTCATCCACTGAGACCGCCACACCAGTCAACTTATCCAGAGAAACTGGTGCTAGTAAAGCCGAACTATCACGGCGTTAATGTACCGCATCCGCCTGTACCGGTGTACCCACCCGTGCATGAGTATCCACCACCACAACCTCTACCTGTATATCCACCGGCGCCTGTGTTCCCCCATCCACCCATCCCAGTCTATCCACCAGAGCCACAGCACCCTCATCCACCGTCACCCCAATACCCCCATCCACCCATCCCAGTTTACCCACCAGAGCCACAGCACCCTCATCCCCCGCCACCCCAATACCCCCTTCCACCTATCCCGATCTACCCACCAGAGCCACGGCACCCTCATCCACCGCTACCCCGATACCCCCTTCCACCCATCCCGATCTACCCACCACAGCAGCCTCATCCACCGTCACCTCAATACCCCCTTCCACCCATCCCGATCTACCCACCACAGCAGCCTCATCCACCGTCACCTCAATACCCCCTTCCACCTATCCCAGTTTACCCACCAAAGCCACAGTACCCTCATCCACCGTCACCGCAATATCCCCTTCCACCTAACCCAGTCTACCCACCAAAGCCACAGTACCCTCACCCTCAGCCACCCCAATACCCTCATCTACCCAAACCCGTCTACCCACCCAAGCCCCCTCAACTGCCATATCCTCGTCCACCACGACCAGTTCATCCACCTGAACCCAGATATCCACGGATCCCATATCAGTTTCCTTGTGAAAGCTGTAAAAAGTAAGTAGATGTTTTAATCTGGTTTTCCATATTGCTAGGGTATTGATTTTACATCGTATCCAATTGTATCAGTTTTTGTCGCAGCCCTGAGCTAGCTACATCTGGGGTCAAGGTTATAACAGCGTATGAGTGTTCTTTAGAGGATATTTCGCGTTCAGCTGAGTCGACTCCGGATAGTGTCTGTGCTCGAAATCCAAAGTTATGAAAACTGACAACTAGCTCTGTGTGTCCAGCTTTGCTAAGCAAGGCACCCGTAATACTGAACAACAAACTCAACGAAATTGCAGATTGGTTATAATAGTTTTCCAGATGTAAAAATACCCTTTTCCATTCGATTAGAATTGGGAAATTAGAACAACATCCATTGATGCATGTTGTAACAATCAAATGTCGTCTAGCTTTTTACTGCACACTGAGAACTTTGGGATAAACACGCACCATTACTGTTTAAACTGGAAGTGACGAAGGGGCGCTACTTTTACTATACAAATTTTAAAATGTGTTATGTAGGTCATATAAAACTAAACATTTTTATTCATTTAAAAATGACTAAACTTTTTATTATTTTTATAATTTGTTTGTTTTTATTTGATTTTAATTAGATTGATCTGCAACTGAATGATATCAAAGCATAGCCCCGGTGTTATAATACAGCTGTAATTCGTCTTGCTATGACCGCACGATTTACGCCGTTTTAGCGGATATTACTTCATTCAGACATTCAGAATGGTACTAGGTTTAGGACGTTAGCGGACTGTACGTAAGGCATGCCGGTAAGCCCGCATCCGGTTTTAATCAAATGGCATTGAGGTAGAGAAAAAAACTCAGTGTAGGGAATTATAATCTTAATTAACAGAAAAGCTCCACAACAGCATGACCAAGATGCTGGAATGGGCAGTGATTTTGTATTCGTACTCAATACGTTTTAGGGCCACCGATTCGGAGCAACTCAGGGGGGAATGATTTCAAGATTTTGAGCCCAGAATCTGGTTTGAGACAAAAGTTTAAACACGTGAGCTACGCATGCATTGCATTGCTTTAGAGCAAGTCCGTCCGAAGATAAATAATGTCACGTACTATTTACGCTTGACGGCGTCCAGGACAGACTTGTTTTGACTGAGGTAGGCCTATCTGTTACTCTTGACATTACAAGTACTAATTGAGTTCTTATGTATGTAGTGTTTATTTCTTATTAGCAATTATCCTGCATCAAATCTGCACGTGACACATAATGAAGCAAATAAGTTCGAACGGAAAAAAGTTTTCCGTGACAAAATAATGTATTTATAGGCAGCTCTTATCTCCTCCCGTTGTTTACATGGTATACAATCCATTACATTTGGAAGAATCTGAGGCGATTTGATAACTTTGACATTTGGTGATCTTGACATATCTACCCTATCAACAGGGTAACAACGCCAAGTGCATAGCTGTATCGTCAATAAAGCGTAAGACTGCGTTGGCGATACTTGGATCTAAGTTGAAGAGGCTATCAATGCACAAATGGACAATCCCATCTTAAATAAATAGAGTTGTCAAATATGAAAGCCAAATTGCTATTGAACGCCATAAGACTGTTTCCGCATATCACTGTGTAAATTTAGTTTTTAGTGACGGGTACTCAGGTTAATTATGTTTTTGATATAGAAAGAAAACGCTTCTGGATTTCATCATACTCTCGCAACGAAGTTGTCTGGGGTATAAAGCACTCCAAATGTCCGTCCTGCCGTCACAGTTTGGCTTCCGATGTCCATCTCAACATTTTTAAGCAATCTTGGCATATACTTAAATCACGTACTGAAGAGGTGTCTCTTTATTAGTTTCACATTGCTTGAAGCATAACTTGTTTGCATATTGCAAGTTTCTCGACAACCGATGAATATGTTTTAATCAGACTTAGTTAACATTTCAGTCAACTAGTGAAGTGGTGGATTTTGCATTATTATTATTTGTTTAGGAATACGGTGTAATGAACCATCCGTCGTCATATAAGTGACTTACCCTTTGGTACGATGTTAATCTCGAATCAAACAAATAAACCACTAAACAAACTAACTGTTTTGAATGGGTCCTTCCGTTCTCGCCGCCATTCACGTTTCAGTGACGTATCTTGATATGCATCAATACGAAATTCTAATTAATGAATGTCCGCGGGATTTTCATTTCCAGCTTTTTCATCAATATGTAAAAGTCTCTGAAATTCGTTTTTATAGTCCCAAACGTAAGATGTCGCAATAGGGAAACCTCTGTGTTTAAATACAATTTAGATCTTATGTCAAGTAATGTATTATATTTGGTTTCTTCTTAAATGCGACGGATACACGGGTGATTATAACCGCCAGATCGCCGCGTTTGTACCAATCGCTGAAAAAATCGCCACGTGTGTTAAGGTGGGTGACAGAGATTATGATCGGCGAATCCGTCCGGCCGACAAGTCGCGCGGATAAAACATGTTTGATATTTCCGGCCGATTTTTAATCGCCAGCGATTGATCGCTCGTAGTGATCACCCTTGTTTTAATGCAAGCGACTACAGTCGCGCAAATCAGTTGTGTTAAACCAATCCGAGTTCGAGTTCTTCTTACATGACTCACAAAATGGCAACTTCCACGAATGAAGTCTGGGCGAAATTATTAATATAATATAATATAATATACGTCATAATCTTCTTTTGATGAGTAAATATATTTCCGTTTTAATCTCGCCATATTGGACAAATCACGCGACTTATGTTGCCTTTTTTTAAGGTTAAAAAATGCTCCGGATCGCTGGGTCAAACATCTCGTGTGTGGGCTCAAGCAGCAAATTCCCTGGCGATCAGATCGCCGCGATCGGGATATTATAATCGCCCGTGTGTCCCCCAAACAAGTGGCATTTTTTTACGGGTTTACATTTGTTTATTATAGTAAAGTAAAGTCAATGCTCCAAATGAAAGATACTGAATTCATGTTGGATCAACTCTTTGGTGAAATGATCAAACCATCATCATTAAAACGAAATGTTGGGGTCAAAGTGATTTCATTTTTTAGGGGAGTTAAGATAATTTATTCTGTTAAGCTCCTATATGGAAGCCTTATTAAAATATTTGTCAATTTTACTGTATGGAGCAGCCCTAAAAAGAACATTTTCTATTCGCAGGGCCGCTTCGGGATTTACTGATCAACTATCTGGGATGGATAAGATTTGGAAGCTTTTGGGTAAACTGAAGGACTCCGCAGAGAAATGTCCACTTCCGCCTGACAATGGTAAGTATATGTTTCAATCTAATGGCACCCTCGAAATGTGGCAAGAGGGCTTTACAGGCGTTCTTTTGACGTCAATACGACCGAAATTCGTGACCCCATAATAGAGAAATGTGTATGATGTCATTTTAAAGCGCCACTGCCACAAATGCTTTATTCAAACAGTAAATTACTTCCCTTGTCAACTTTCCGAGCGTTCCATTAAGACAAGATTGAAACCGTTTCCCGGTATTCTATCGACTGGCTGGTTTAGCATGCCAAATCACAGAGCTAGTACCGAAAACTTGGTCATGAGAAAGCTATGATTGAGAAGACTTTGTATTTTTTTTCCACAACCGAGACATCGACCTGTGTCCATGAATTCCACATTGCCCGACGACTTTACAGCTGGCTTACGCCAAATGTAACTGATTGATTGATTTATTGTTTGATGGATTGATTGGTTGGAGGGTAGGTGGGTGGGTGGATGGATGTTCATTGGTTGATTGGTTGGAAGGATAGTTGGATGGATGGACGGACGGACGGACGGACGGACGGTGTTGATTGGTTTAGTTATTTATTTACAAATTGATTTATTTCACTCATTCTTTAGTATTCAACTGTTGATCTTATCTAGGATGAATGATTTATTTATTTATTTGTTAATTGTCTGATTGACTATTTTAGTTTTATTTAATTATTTAATAAACTCGTTTATTTCGTTTAGCCGCTTCCCTAGTACCGGTGTCTGGAGAATTGTCTGGCATTGGACCAGGGTCTGTGGCTAGCTGTCCAGATAGACGAACCGTTGTGTCTTGTCGATGTAATAAAGAAAATAGCGAATGTCACGGAGTGACAATCTCCAATGACAGACAAACGTGTACTGCACATCCAGCATCTGCTGCCAGTCCAGTAAGGGTGAGTACATTTTTTATATAAAGTAAGCAACTAATCTATGAGACAACCGACCAATCAGCAATAGATCAAGTCGGTCGGTCGGTCGGTCGGTCAGTCAGTCAATAAATCAGTCGGTCGGTCGGTCGGTCGGTCGGTCGGTCGGTCGAGCGGTCATTCGGTCGTTAATGCCAAATAAGAGACTACTTTGCCTCCCAATACCAAGAAATTAATAGACAATCACTCCTGTAAAAGTGAAGAGACGAAATAAACAAGTCCTAAACAAAAAACATAATAATAATTTTAAAAATCCACACTGTGTATATGTTTAAGTGTTAGCTTGTCCCTAATATATCTTTGTGTTGTAGGCGATCGCACTTTGCGGTTTCAATGATGATGACGAATTTGTAGTGGTTGGTCCATCCTCTGATCCCCACCACCCAATAGCGGTTTGTCCGTCAGGCCACACCCCGGTAGATTGCTGGCTTCATACAGAGTAAGTACAGAATTAATTTAATTAGTTGGAAAAGTAAAGCGCATAAACAAAGTTAATACAATGATGTTACTTTTAACATTTGTTTAATGGATTTATTAATTTATTTTATTTTACTTTTTTTTTTTAAGAAATGTTTTACCAGAGGCTTAGCTTTTTTACAGTTTTTCTTTCGTACATCGGGAAATAAATTATAGTTTACAATAATTTTTAGAACACAGACGCCATTATCAGGTTTTCTGTCGAAGGTCAAAGTTCGGTTTCCGAATATCCACAATTATTATCCATCAGCCAAATTCGTTGTGTTCTGATTGGTCAATTTACAGGGGGGAGGGGGGGGGGATAAAAACCCGTACACCCCTGGAGATTTCGAATGTCACAAGAGTTCACGGGTAATATAAAAACAAACATGGCCGCCTACGCTTTAAACTTCATTTTCGTAATTAAATAGAACTTATTTTTGAAATCGATTTTTGGTTGACACAGAGTTAGTTCAAAACATATCTGCTTTATAATCGCTCGATTTAAATGATGCTAAAATGCCAGAAACCTGTTTTTGGTTGCCCGTTTTTTGCATCGTCATTGGCCCTTTCGATGCGGCTGGGGAAGCTGTGTTGTCATTGCAGCGCTAGTCGTTAGGGGAGGTAACTCGGAACGCAAACAAGCCTGTACGCCCCTTCGCCACCGGCTCAGGGCGTACAAGCTGGCAGGACGGTCATAAAAGTCCGTACACCCTGAGAAAAAACGTCAATAACTAATATTGACCAGGGTTATGACCTAGGGTTCTGTGCACAGGTCATAGAGTTAAGACGGCGACGGTTTTGATCAATGGGCCGAAGAACAACATTGCTTTAACAAAGGACACGGACCCAAGTTCCGCCTCAGTAATATAAGCCAAAGTTAATGTTAGGCACATTAACTGGTAGATTCTTCTTGTGAACAAAAATCTCGTACATTTCGCGAAGGTATGACTTGACTTGTAGGCCTACATACTTTACATCTCGTATATTTAGCGAATTGATCGTATAGGATTTGACGGATAGGTGACTAGATTCAGATAGTTTATCATGCACATTTCAGTCATTCGTGAATTCTCGTATACATTAACGATATATCCATGGACTTCTCTTCCGAAAATTGATACACGCCTAATACTCAACACGTATTGGAAACTGCATTTAACGCCAGTAAATCAGCGGACACTGCACCATAGCCATATATTGTAAACAGTTATGAGTATATCCTCTGTTTTCATGGTAGGACAACTTTAAGATATCGCCGGATGAGTTTTCGCTCTTTCTCCAAACATATAAATGGTAGGTGAACCCTTTACCAGCGGTCAGCAAGAAGCAGCACGTGATCTCTCTTGATCTTAACCAATCATGATGATCTTTTCTCCGGACAATGTTTTGAATAAAGGTGCTGAAAAGTATAACGCCCGACAAATGGCTTTGGCTAAGATCTTCCCACGAATGATTCTTAGGAGTTGGATTGCATAAAATTCAAATTATTTGCAGGCGTCCGTGATTGTCCTGACTTGTCTTCGTGCGTTTCGTATGTTGCCAGTGGCGCCAATGCTGATTGCCTTAACCCGTTGCATACACTGGCACGCTGTCATATGAGTGAAATAACCTTAAAAGGAAAGACAATTGTTTTTCCACCTAAACTTATTATTTTTATTGCATATTTTCAAAGACAAACATCAGTATTGCCGTAAATTAGTTCATTTAACAGACGGGACTGACGTCATTGTTCAAAAACACGGTCGCTCACCAGTGGCGAACAGCCACGACTACATGATATAACTACCGTGGTTTGGAACAATGACGTCAGCTCCGCTCTTTAAATCAACTCATTAACGGCTATGCTAATTCGAATGCAAGTGGAATACAGATGGTTGACTTTGAAAATATACAATAAAAATAATAAGTTTAGGTCGAAAAACAGTTGTCTTTTTCTTTAACTATGGCATGCAACCCTAAAACAAACCAATACACTGAAACTTGCAAATTCACTCTATCGGACGTAACAACGAATCAAGGTGGTACTTCCCGTCGATTCATACAGGACGAGGCCACATGTTTACCCTTGCAATAACCCACTGTTTAATAACATACGGGCTTTTTAAATATACAATTATAGGTTCGATACATTTTTGTTTTCTTTCAGCTCTAAAACAAGTACTAAAGGAAACATTGTTTTCAAGGATGACAAATGTGCTGTAAAGAAATGTAATGATGGAATAAAAGGTATTTGTCAACTCTGGGCTCTTTGCAAAAAAACTATTGAGTAGTCATAAATGTCATGTTGTATGGACTTCACTTACCGGTTGCATTCTTTACGTGAACTTTGCTCAGCTGTGGGGTTCTTGATGTGAGCTTTATCCAACTATAGGGTTCTTTGTTTGAACTTCGCTTAGCTGTAGGGTTCTTTATGTTAATTCTCTGAACTGTATGATTCATGTTGTGAACTTATGTAAACTGACGCGTTATTTGTGTGAATTTCGCTTAGCTGTAAATTCTTTTTGTGAGCTTTTCTAAGCTGTAGCGTTATTTGTGTTAACATATCTAATCTGTAACGTTATTTATGTGAACTCCCTTGAGCTGTAGCGTTATATGTGTGAACTTATCTAAGCTATAGCGTTCTTTGTGTGGGCTTTTCTAAGCCGAAGTGTTATTAGTGTGAGCTGCTCTAGCCTGCGACGTTCTTTGTGGGAATTTATCTAAGCTGTAGCGTTCTTTGTGTTAACTTATATAGGCTGTAGCGTTCTTTGTGTGAACTTTTTGAAGCCGAAGTGTTATACGTGTGAGCTGCTCTAGCCTGTGACGATCTTTGTGTGAACTTCCCTAAGCTTTATCGTTCTTTGTGTGAACTTCTCTAAGATCTAGCATTCTTTTTGTGAACTTGTCTAAGCTGAAGTGTTATTTGTGTGAGCTGCTCTAGCCTGCGACGTTCTTTGTGTGAACTTATCTAAGCTGTAGTGATATATGTGTGAATTTCACTAAGCTGTATTGTTCTTTGTGTGAACTTATCTAAGTTATTGCGTTCTTTATGTGAACTCCCTTAAGCTGTTGTGTGATATGTCTAAATTTCACTAAGCTGTAATGTTCTTTGTGTGAACTTATCTAAGCTGTAGAGTTCTTTATGTGAATTTCCCTAAGCTGTAGCGTCCTTTATGTGAACATTTCAAAGCCTAAGTGTTATTTGTGTGAGCTGCTCTAGCCTGTGTAGTTCGTTGTGTGAACTTATTTAAGCTGTAACCTTTTATATGTGAACTCCCTAAATGTGTAAATTTCGCTAAGCTGTAGCGTTCTTAGTATGAGCTGCTCTAGCCTGCGACGTTCTTTGTGTGAACGTATCTTAGCTGAAGCGTTCTTTGTGCGAACTTCTCTAAGCTGAAGTGTTCTTTGTGTGAGCAGCTCTAGCCTGTGACGTTCTGTATGTGAACTCTTTAAACCTGTATCGTTATTTGTGTGGACATCTCTAAGCTGTGGCGTTCTGTATGTTAACTCACTTAAGCTGTAGCGTTATTTATGTGAACTCCCTTAAGCTGTAACGTTATATGTATGAACTTCTCTAAGCTGTAACGTTCTTTGTGAAGTTCGTTAGACTGCATGGTTCTTTTATTTAAAATTTGATAACCTGTAGGGTTCTTTGTGTGAACAGTGTAGATTGTTGTTGAAAAGTATTTATATAAACTTCACCTTATTGTAAATTATTAATTAGCATTTTGTATTGTATGTATTTAAATTGTTATATTACAGACTCATGACGTTTGTCAATGGAGATTGCATAAAATATATATACACAAATGTTACAGTTGTTGTCTAACTTTTTATAACAGTGTGGTGTGGCTGTGAAGGCACCACCAGGGTTTGGATTATTTATCTTTAATAGTAATTGCGGGGTCTGCGGGCCATGTGACAGTTTTGGGACGTGTCAGTCACCCACAAAGAATTATATGGACCCAAGCGAAGCAAAGGATATTTCAATGTTAACAGCAGCGAGTGCTACCAAGGGAAGTAACTAAAAAACGTTATAGGCCAATGTCTCTTTGCGGGCCCTTATCGTAAAATAGCGACGGCAACAGACACATGAAAAGATTGGGGAGAAATTTAAATGAGGCATAATATGTGTAAATATGCAGCGTATAAATCTGAGACGCCGACACAACGCCCATATTTGAATTGCTAACTTAATCATGAACTGATATCTGAATTGTTAACTGGGGTCTACAAGGAAAACTATCAAAGAAACCCATTTAATATTTCGTAAACGATATCTACACTCCTTTGTAGACATATTCAGTTAAAATGACTTCACTTCCGTTGGAAAATGGCGCATCTTTAACTGAACCGCTAACGGATATTTGAACTGTTAACCGGCCTATACACAGAGAACCCGTGTCGGATTGACCTCTGGGTTTAATAGCAAGCCGAAGTTAAGGGGCCTCAAAATCAAGAGGGCCTCCAGTTAAGGTTAATAATATTTTGGACACTGTCATATATAGGCCTTTCTAATTAAGACATGCTTGAATTGGAATAGCCTCGGGCCTCTCTCAATCTAAATCCGGCTCTGTAGAAAACTACAACAGACAAAAACAGTATATTTAGAACACGATATCAACATGGCACAATTGACACTTCAAAATAAAAAGTTTCCTCCCCAGTCAAGAAAATGACCGATTGTTAGCTGAATCAAGAACTCGGAATTGAACTGTTAACTGGCATACTAGCGCCATATGCAAACTAAACTACCAGGCAAAAGAAAGGTTTCACCCACTTCTTGAGTCCATAAAATAAAAACAAAGGAAGATATAAGA
>JAVFBX010224370.1:0-11177 GCA_034783855.1 Mopalia kennerleyi | reverse complement strand
GTCCAGGGATGTGATACTGTATGTCCTATTTCATGTTCTGTTGTGTGTTTGTCCAGGGATGTGATACTGTATGTCCTGCACTTCATGTTATGTTGTGTGTTTGTCCAGGGATGTGATACTGTATGTCCTATTTAATGTTCTGTTGTGTTGTGTGTTTGTCCAGGGATGTGATACTGTATGTCCTGCACTTGGCTGGTGCTCACCGCTGTAGACTGGATGTGAAAGGTTGTCAGAATGGCTGTGTAACTGAAGGGACATTTAATGGGACACCTGACCAAACCATGATACACCTCCAGGAACTTAACAAAGATGGTAGGGATTCCTTGGCTTCTTTTACTTCAACCATATTCAAGGTGTGCAAGTATAAATGATAAAGCAAACAAGAAAGGATTAGAAGACACAAGTTAAATCTGGTTCCTGCTATTCCATGGACACCCATATAGATACTGAAATGCATATAATTTAACGGTTCAAGAATAAACAAGAATGCAACAGATGTGTACATTCAAATAACTTGTGTTTGTATTTGCAACACATGTCTAATGTTTGTTTTGTGTTTTAATCAGGGGTAAATGATGTGCTCGATGAGGCACTGGGCAGTCTCGTGGAGCATGGCAAGAAACACTCCAAGCTCCAAAGGGTAACTATTTTATCCTCAAGACATTAGATTATGAATTATGCATGTGATTTTGTATCATATGCAGATATGCTCCTGACGCTATCCACGTTAAAAACAAAACCAATTTACTCTGGCTCTGGTACTCCCACTCTAAACATGAAGCCCCGTGGGGGAGCGGGTTGGCCAGTCCTGCAGAATACTCCCTCGGCTTCCTCCGTCGATCGTGAGAGACGAGAAAAGAGGAGCTTTCTGTTGCCCTGGTGTTCTCAGAGCTATAGATGTCCGCCCATAAAGAAGTACCAGCAAAGAGTAATAGCAAGCGTGTCTATAATATAACACTGTAGTAAATAATACCTTTACTTTTGAATTAAGTGTATCCTGTTTAAATGTATATCCTGGTATTTCATCTGTATATAAATAAGACTGATTAGACGGACAAACAATTTCTCAGCTCTCAACAGTTCCTGCCAAGGATATATATGTATATTTTATTTTATTTATATGAATATAAATTATAATTACCAATAAGAATTAAGCTATTTGTTTTCAATTCAATGAACATAAGTGGCAAGTGAGTGTGCTTACTAATCCTTCTTCGCTGTACTGTTCACAGGATCGAGTCCGTCTGTCGAGTCACAAGATGTGGCTCCGGCAATCGCAGGGGTGGTTTTACGAGGTTTCCTCCCAGTTTTCCACCATAATAGGGCAAGGAACCGTGTGAAGTGGACAATCCGTCGTCATATAGGGGAAATACCCTTGAGTATGACATTAAACCCCAAACAAACTAACAAACAAACCCGTGAGTACGTTAAATCCTCTAGTTTCTTCCCACAGTAATAAGGCAAGAAACTGTGTGAAGTGGTCAATTCGTCATCATTTAAGTGAAATACCCTTGAGTATGACGTTAAACCATATTATTAAATCAAACAAACAAACAATCAATATTTGCTTTATTTATTTGTTTGACTGAAATTCCAGGAAGGACATGTAAACATAAACCCCAGTCTAATTAACAAACATGTTTTGAACAATTGATGTGATTACTACCTTAGCTGATCAGCAGCTATATATATACAAATCCTTTTGTTTAACCTGCTGATAACAGGTATGGTTTGTGTGGACAGTATCCAGGAGAGTGCTCACCGCATTGGAAATTAATTAGGTCTTGTCATTCAGCTGTTAAAGGGAAAGACAACTGTTTTTCAACCTAAACTTATTATTTTTATTGCATATTTTCAAAGGCAACCATCTGTATTGCACTTGCAATCGAATTAGCATAGCATAGTTAATTAGTGAATTTAAAAAGCGGAACTGACGTCATTGTTCCCAAGTCTGCAATTGGTTATGTCATATCTATGGCTGCTGCTGTTTAACTTTATACTGTCTGATAAACAATTTATTTATGAAATAACTTAAAGTATGGCGTTAAACCCCAATCAAACAAACCCATGTTTTTAAACAAGTGTTAGTGGAAACATATAGATTATTATGGATTGCCTGAATGCTTATACATGCACATGTACAGTACATACAAAAGACAAGCCATGTTCATGCCCAGTTGAAATATAAAGTACAAAGCTGTTAACTGGAATTGTGTCAAATACAGAAATAAGCTGATAAGTAGGGCAACACAAGCATGTCAAATCCTCCACATTTACACACAACATTATAGTTACATGGTTTTACTTCCAACCAATATAATAACTGTTAACACAACAGGAACGGAGTCTTCATGCACGACTGCAGCATGGCTGTTACCTAAGCTGCAGAAACAGTTCTTCACAGAGAACTACTATAAATAGTCTACATATGTAGGGCAACAAGAAAGAGGAATACTAGAGGAAAGAATTAGGCCCTAAGATTTGTGTAACAAATAATACATCTAAAAATCCCAGATTACGTGTATATGGAACAATTTTTCAGTGTATAAACATAAACTGTTTAGAGGTTAGCTGCACTCTGTTTGCCTTTAATAGTTAACTTGTTTTGTATGATTACCATCCAGGCAACCCAACATAAAAACCATTTCCCCTGAGAAATTTTAGCTCCTTCAAACTTTTTTTAAAGGAGTGAGATTGGAAATTTTCTTTTATTTTTTAAGCCAATGTATGCAAAGAGTTTTTTTTACACTAAAACTAATGGCATGTATTAATCAGTTACTCTTACTTATATAGAGAAGAAAAAATTTTCGGAGCACTGTACGCTGTAAGCTTGATTTTACCATCTCGTTTAAAAGGTATTTTGATGGGAAAATATTGTTGTTGCTTATCGATTGAATAGAGTTTGTAGTTGTTATTATGAGCGAAAGATGTGCCACAAGTGATTATGACTGTCCGTTATGCTGCATAACTCTTATAAAAGTAAACTGGAGCCTTTCTTTATGCATGAAGAAAATCCAGATAAATGTGTACGAATCAATTTTCAGTCTATCACCTATTGGGCTAGCACAGCGCCGTACAAGTAATATAAACTGAAGAACAGGGTAAAGCCCCAATCAAATAAAGAAGTACGTGTAATCAAGTTTTAGATTCATCTCACTAATGCAATATGAATTGAGACTCTTCATACATGGAAGTTCAAATAGTAGACAAAATAGCAGTTTCACGATCACATTTTGGTTGGCTTCTTATATTCTCATAAATTATTCTATAATACTCCTACAGTCAAGCTCCTAGTTCCAAAAAGGTACAGCTCATTTATAACTCATTAATAGGTCAAAGTGTCTGAAAGGTCAAAGTTCAACAACTGGTTCCGTCAGCCAAACCATTTAACCATGTTACCATTATTAAAATAAATGTGCCTACTATGAGTCATTTGTTTCTTGTTAATAGTTTCTTAAAGCCAATAAATAAAACACAAAGCTAAGATTAAAATTAAAAATTGCGTGTAGGTGCATGGTTTGCCTGTGGTACTTTTTGATGGTTAATTGACAATAAGCCTGACTAAGAGTTCTTGGCGAGGCTGTTCGACTCCTGTTAACTGCATGATGCCAAACGTTTCAGTACAATCGCGTGGGTGATTTTTACGAGGTTTCTTCCCGGTTTTCCACCGTAATGAGGCAAGGAACATTGTGAAGTGGACAAACTGTCATCCTATAAGTGAAACACCCTTGAGTACGACGTTGACCCCAATCAATCAAACAAACAAATTACCAACATCTACAAGCCTGGCCTAAAACTATCAGAAACTAGTATTTACTGAAATTGTTCACAATGAATTGTGTCCATAACCCGAATGACAGTTCTACAAAATAAGGGATCTTACCTTCATCAAGAAAGTTACATGTAAGCTTATGTGTTGGCATCATTAGTGTGTCAGGAACATAATACAAGTACCGTCCACTTGCAGAGGCTGATAGTCACTTTCTTGTGTAACCTTCATGAAAAGTTAAATTTTTGCTTTAGCAAAATTGAATTATGAATTAAATGGGTTTTCAAAAGCTTGACGCGCTGTGTTTTTTAAATAAAAAAATAAAAACCTCTGGTTGAAATGGAATTTCGATCAACTATTGAATATTCATTGCTGAAAAATGAAATGTTGAATATTTCTCGGGCATAATTGTTGTTGTTTTTTTTTAACTGTGGGGCCTTTATGCTGCCCTATAAAACAACTTCCATAAATCTCTGAGTTGTTCTCAAACAGTTGAGAACTGTTTGAGAACAGTTAGGCGTTCTCGAAGGAACGTCTAAATGAAGATCTTGCAGAAAAAGAAAGATTTTTATCCTCGTAAATTTTCCAGAATTTAGAATAGTGTTATATAAATGCAATTAACATAAAAACATAAGATTATGAATATTTATCGTTTTGTAGCCTCAATATATAAGCACATGGTGAGCTTCAGCTGCAACAAAAGAGTTAATTCTGACTTATTTAATACAGGGCAATTAATGCATACATGTAGTTCTCTTCCGGCAAACCGTGTTGGATATTTCTCCATCTAACAATTGTTGTGTAAGTTGGTCCTAATTACTTGGATGGCACTATACCATCCATTGTGTTACTAGTAAAGTGGTTGTCATGGTAATTAGATCAATTGGAGTATCAGGCCCAGAACTGTTGCTTAATAACTAACTCAACAAGACAATTACATCCGATCGTCTCAACTCAAGACTGGAGGATTTAGACCATTTGTCCCCACAATTACATCCGATCCTCTCAACTCAAGACGGGAGGATTTAGACCATTTGTCCCCACAATTACATCCGATCCTCTCAACTCAAGACTGGAGGATTTAGACCATTTGTCCCCAAACTGCATGGCACTATGTTGTTGGATTACAAATTCGATTGACAAAAAGGAAAAGAAATAGTGGCTAATTTAAATCTGGATTTGTCAATATGTAATAACGGTTATACATACAGCCTAAACTTGGTTCAATTAAAAGAATCGACAACTGTTGTAGCTTGGGTATAGATAAAATGAAGGTTTTTGTCTGATAAGGAAAATCTTTACTTTCGCTTTGAAAAGTTTTGTAAAGAATCATTTCTCTAGAACACTCAGCACATCGCCACTTGCCTATCACCTTTGAGCTTTTATGAAACTGTGTTACAGTGGCTGGGATTAGCTGTTGTTTCTGCTCAGTGAAAATGTCATTCGGTTTTTTATTATAATCCTTTGGAACATGTTGAAAACTTAAGGACCATAATTGAAAGAAAAGTTATATGTTGTAGGTTGTTTGTTCGGCTGTCTGTCCGTCCGTAAACTTTTTTATTTAATTTGAAAACCACTTATTGAATTCAAATCAAACTTGGTTTGTGTGTTGCATGTGAAAAGACGTTGATTGGGATCGATTTTGACGTATATTGACCTACAGGTGGTGCTGCCTGTTGGCAAAGTCTAAGTTTGGTTTCTGTACATTGACTTGAAAACCTCTTGTGGAATTTGAATCAAAATTAATGAGAGTTCCTTGTGACAAGATTTCGCTTAACATTGGCTATGGTGTATATGACATACAGGTGGTATCCTACAGTCTAAATTTGCTTTCTGTATATCAACTTGAAATCTCTTATCAACTTTTTCTTCCAAACATTCTCTTGAAAGCTGCTATGGAATTCAAATCAAACCTATTTGTATGAGTGTTTGACAAGACAGAGTTTAGATATTTCACATAGCAAGAGGTCGTGTAGGATTTTGTTTGCTGTATTCTTGTCTGGAGATGCTGTCACCTGGTGGATTCTATTCAGGCTTGATTTTTATATTTGGAATTCCATGTGGCAAGATGTTCTCGGGCATATATTCTGACTCACTTGGGCTCTTGTTATTTATTGACAACACTCTGTTGATACTGGTATGCGATCGGGTTTTTAAAAACTTCCATTAAATAAGTTTTTGATATTGCAAAAAAGTCATATGTAATTTTGTATTGTAATCTTTGGAAAATGGTTAAAAGATTTGAAGAGAAGTTGCATATTATACGTTTGAATCCACTATAATATAAGAATTTAGTCTGTGATATTTCACAGCCTTCTTATACATGTATACATGTACCATGTTTCTATAGTATCCTGTGCCAAAATTTGAGAAATACACCATGTCAGTGGTTATATTGCAGTGATTATAGATAAGGAGGGTTAGTGTCACTCAGACTGGGCGTATTCCAGCTGGTGAAGGGCTGGATCAAAGCACACTGATTATTGTGTTAACAATAGCCAGCCAGATTATCTCCCACTAAAAGCTTGTAACAATCCAGATTTACTCCTGTATCTATCCACAAGGCTATCTGAACAGAACATACAGCTACCAGGAGAGACGCCCTTCATTAAAATCAACCACAATGAAAGATCAGGCTGTTAACAGTGCTTGGTCGAAATTGGTAAAAGTTAACCAATTCAAATTGAGACCTAAAAACCTCCCCTAAACAAATTTGAAACCTGTGGCATACACTATATTTGGATTATTTTTTAAAAATGTAAATGTTGGGTTGTCCGATTTTAAGATACCGTGATTTCCAAAATGCGCGACCCCACTTGCCCACAAGAGGTAGTCAGTTTGTACAAGGGGTGTGCATGTGATATACAGGCACATCTAACTTTATGTTTTTAACACAGTGTGCATGTACACAAAAACAATTGATAAAAAAGTTCACATAAAAGCTGGTCATCAATATGATCCGAATGTTTCGGTACAGTATATTAATTACAACATGTACATGTTAATATCATGATACACACTATCTTAAGATGTGAATAACCTTTGACGTTAGTGGTAAGGGTTTCTGCTTACTAATCCTACATCGATGAACCGTCTACGAGTTTGAGTCCACCTGCTCACCATCAGATATATGAGTGAGTTGCATGGAGTGGCCTCCTGCAATCGCGGGGGTAGCTTTTAGGAGGTTTTCTCCACAGTTTTGGCCCGCGGCCGTAGCGTAGTGGTTAGCGAGTGCGCTTTCTAACGCCTACTTCGATGTAACGTTCACAGGATCAAGCCTGTCAGTCAACCCTCAGGTATATGAGTGAGTCACAAGATGTGGCTCCGGCAATTGCTGGGGTGGATTTAACGAGGTTTCCTCATGGTTTTCCACCATAATAGGGCAAGGAACAGCAAAGTGGACAATCCCTCGTCATATAAGTGAAATGTCGTACGACGTTAAACCCTAATCAAACAAACAAATCTTAACAGTTTCCACCATATTTTATACATGGAACTGTGTAAACTGAACAATCTGTCATCATAGAAGTGAATACCCTTAAGTATGATGTTACACCCTAATCAAACAAACAAAATAAGACAAGTACAGTAATAAATCCGAAGAGAAATAATGAATCCATTTTAATTCAAAGTTTCGGTTTATTGATCAAACCATCATCAGGAGATATTTCAACTAGACATAGGTATATATATTTTGAAAAAATGAAGAGAAAAAAAATTAGCTTGACTCCAACAGGATTCGAACCCAGGACCTTTGGGTTAATGTCACAGGTGAAGAAAATACTTTGGGCAGTTAAACTTTAAAATAATCAAAACATATTAATTAATTTACATGAAGTGTCAGAGAACTGGCTAATAATTACCGGTACATAATATCTATGTATCCGTAAACATCCAGACACACTGTTTCACATTGACCCAAAGATAATCACATGAGATAATATAAGTACATGTAGCTTTTATGGCAAGATTCAGGAAGTACATATGAAGCGGATGTTTGACACTTCATGTGAATTACTTAAGATGTTATGATTGTTTTAAAGTTTAACTGCCCAAAGTATTTTCTTCACCTTTTTGTTTATATATACTTGTACCTAGTCTCTGATTAAAATTACTGATGATGGTTTGATCAATTAAAAAAAAAAAGTATATATCCCTTCCCTATGTATTAAATGTTAAACTAATAAGTCTCAAGTTAAGTTTTGCAAGTCTCCAAGTCAAGACAATGCTTTTCGTAAATACAAATCAGGGCTCAAAATTAACATTTTCAGATAGTTGTCCATGGAGAACCAAGACTGGCAATATGGTTGTCCCCAGAATAAAACACTTGCCCCTATGTTATTAACATTGTGCCAAATAAAATGTAACTCAAAATATTTCAAATTAAAGAGAGCTTCTATCATTTTCTTTTAAAAAAGTTTATTTTCTTGATTTTTAACCACTTGTCCCTGGACAAGTAAGTCATTGACAATTGGTTGCCCAACTCAAATTTGGCTTGTCCCGGACAACGGGACAACCCTTAATTTCGAGCCCTGCATGTTGTGGCTCCGGCAATCGCGGGGGTGGTTTTTAATAGCTTTCCTCTCGGTTTTCCACCATAATTAAGCATGGAGCAGCATGAAGTGGACAATCAGACATCATATAAGTGAAATACCCTTGAGTATGACGTTAAACCCCAATCAAACAAACAAATACTTAGCACTGACTGTAGGAGCATAAATTTTCCAACAGAGCAAAACATTTCACATGTTATGGTTGTACTATGCAATTACTATTGGATACACCGCCATCATATAAATGAAATAGAACGTTCAACTCCAATTGTAACAACCATTTGTCTATGTGAAAAACATAACAGGCACCCATTCCACAGAGCGATATTAGCATAAGTTCATCTTAACTGTCATGACGACCAGTTACTACTGAAGCCATTGTGTTGTCATGACAATTAGGGTCAACTTAGGTCACTTTGTGGAACTATAGCCTGGGTATAGTTCCTAAAAGCGATCTTAACCAAAGTTGACCTTAATTACCATGACGACACAATACCTTCAGTACTGGTCGTCATGGCAATTGAGATGAACTTAGGCAAAGATGGCTTTGTGGAACGGGTCCCGGGACTATATCAAGATGGATTTAAGGTAAAATGTTGCTAAAATTGTGTGTTTGTTCTATCCTGTTAGAATGCCAATGACGAGCAGCTGGTGTCCATCAAATCATGCCTGGTGGATATAGCCAACGACTACACCAAGAAGAAACACGTGTTTAGGCTGAAGACGTACAATGGGTCAGAATACCTTCTGCAGGCCGACGATCAGGACACGATGGCAGACTGGATTCAAGCTATTCAGAACAACAACGATCCAGATGGGGATGTATGTTGATTTGGCTATGTTGGGTTGTTAACCTACCTACAAGATTAGCTCAAATGCTTAATATGGCCTGTGGCTCAGCAGGCCTTCTGATTTGAGGCTAGTGATCCTCGGTCGATCGTAAGAGGCGAGAAAAGAGGAGCTTTCTTTTGCCCTGGTGTTCTCAGAACTAAAGGGAACAGAGGTGATCTGTTTGTACGTTTTATTTTTGTCTCCGTCGTCATATAAGTGAAATACCCTTGAGTACAACGTTAAACACCAATCAAACAAACAAACAATCCAATCGTATCAAAACACTTCATATTTTATGGTTGTGCTAGTGTCAATTATTGTTGGAATATCCTTAAACACTGTGTAAAAAAACAATCAATCAATGAATCAATTGAATTATACATGTAAATGCATAGTGATTTTGACGGTCTATCGACCCTTAGGTGGATGAGTGAGTCACAAGATGTGGCTCCGAAAATCGCGGGTTTTTACGAGGTTTCCTCACAGTTTTCCACCATAATAAGGCAAGGAACAGTGTGAATTGGACAATCTGTCATCATATACGTGAAATACTCTTGAGTAAGATCTTACACCCCAATCAAACAAACGAACAAACAAATCCATATTTTGGAAACCATTTGCTTCAAGTTATAAGACAAAGGTACATTGTTATTATTTTGTTTGCACAGGACAAAGGTTTAGTAATGACAGACTTCATGTTGAGGAAGACCAACCAGTATGACCAGGCAGTGCACAATGCTAAAACCTCCCCACAAACACAGCAGAAAAGTAAAAAGTTATCAGCCCTATCCTTCAGGACTAAAATGCCGTACTCTCCAAATATCAAAAGGAAAAAAATGCCTGGTAAGTTAGAAAGTAGCAATTGTTCAGTAGACTTGTTAACACTGCTGAATGTGGTGTAAAACACTAATCAATAAAGCAATAGTCCCGTAAATCTGGTGTAATGGAGCTGAAGATATTCTAGATTTTAAAAAATTGAAGACATCAAAATATAGATTTTAAGGAAACTCATACTTTGATCTGGGATGCAGATTTTCAATTCTGCTAGCTTTGTTTTGTTTCTTCAGTCAATAAATTAATACAAAGAGTGGAAATTGAGCAAGAGGAAATGTGTTTTAAGCAACCACAATTTTTTTTTTTAAATGAAGTAATAGAGATGATGCTACCTGAACATAAAACAATTGTTGGAAGGACGATTTTGTTAAATACAATGTAGGATTTTTGTTTATCTGTGTAAAAAAATAAGCCTTTCAATTTCAAGTAAGATCTGTTATTCCAACCATTTCAATAGTCTATTCAACAAAAACAAATGCTTTTATTTTCACCTTTTCTTAGCCTATGTTTAAAAAACTTTGTTTTATGCAGATGACAGTTCTCGCTCTAAAACTTGGAAAGGAAAGTTCAAGAGTATTCGTCGTCTAGGGGGAGGAGGAGGTAGCTCTGCTGGGGAAGAAGTTCCTCCAATAGGCGTTTTCGGGGTAACCCTTGAGGAATGTGCCCCATCGCCAAATAATCAGGTACCTATGGACTTTTTTCATAAAGTGGATCAAAACAGGGTTTCAATCTGGAATGGGGAACCATATGAGCAACCAAAATATTATATACCCAAAGCATTATGCATTCCATTTTATGGCCATGTTAGAATAGCTATATGTCACCATCATTTGAATGAAATACCCTTTATATTTGAAGAAACTAATTCCACTGGCACAGGGATGACGATGGAATCAATGAATCATCTCATCCCACTGGCACAGGGATTACGATGGAATCAATGAATTATTTCATCTTCTAGATAAGCTAACATAGACAAGTTTCTAAATAGATCTTAACCTCTAGTTCTTAACCTACAGTCACCATGTGAGAAGGTAATGACTATTAACATGGTATATAAACCTACAGTCACCATGTGAGAAGGTAATGACTATTAACATGGTATATAAACCTAGTCACCATGTGAGAAGGTAATGACTATTTACATGGTATATAAACCTACAGTCACCATGTGAGAAGGTAATGACTAT
>JAVFBX010224359.1:0-11178 GCA_034783855.1 Mopalia kennerleyi | reverse complement strand
CTGTACATTTTATCCCCAGGTATCTAAACCATTATGTTCTTCTTTGTCTGGGTTATTCCCCAGCTGTGGCTCCTGTATCTACAACAAACAGACTCTTAATGAGGGTCCACATGGGGATACCTGTACATTTTATCCCCAGGTATCTAAACCATTATGTTCTTCTTTGTCTGGGTTATTCCCCAGCTGTGGCTCCTGTACTGTTAATGAGGGTCCACATGGGGATACCTGTACATTTTATCATGGTTTCAAATCCACTTTCTGTTTTTTTTTTTTGATTGGCGTTTAATGTTGACTCAAGGATATTTGACTTATATGACAACGAATTGTCCACTGCACACTGTAACATGCCTTATTACAGTGGAAAACCGAGAAGAAACCTCGTAAAAACCACTCCCACCATTGTCAGAGCCACAACGTGTGATTCGATCATATACCTGATGGTCGACAGGCAGAATGGATCCGATGAGAGGCACATCTAAAGGACCTGGTACGAATAGCTGGGTTTTCTTTTATTTCTTACTTAACTCATTTATATCAAAGCTTATATTTGGTAAATTAAAAAAATTACCTGTAAATTGAGAGGACCTTGATTCCGTATCCTATTATCATGATTATCCTGGTCATTGTTGTGGTTTTCATTAAATCGACCTCTTTGGAAATTGTCCCCGCGTCTATTGGCAAACATCATGTCATGAGGGTTATGATGATTGATACCATCATTGTCAATTTGCTGAAATAAAAATGTCCCAAAATGTTTATAATCAACTTTCATTAATTAATATTCACAAAATGTCTTTCAGTTTTGGGTTATTTAAACGTTGCTTTATGGATAATTCAATCAAAGGAAATAAAAATCGTGCGACTGGTGAATCAATAGTACAGCAGAATTTCTGTAAATGAGACAAAAAATTTGACTCCGGGAGAAATATATCCCAAAAGTCAGACTTTGATTGATTATGGTTTCACTCATATACTTGTACCAGGGTTCAATACCAAAAAGTTAAAGAACCCATCCCAACAAATCAATGACAGAACAGGCTAATCACACGATCGGCTATTTGATGCCCCGTAGTTCTGTGACCACCAGGGCAATGTTAAGCTCTCTTCAATGCAATACGATATATAATAGCACTAAAGTAAGGTGCCTTGGCTTTGTCGGTTAACACAGATAGTGCCCAGACAAGAGCAACTGGAAGCTCATTATAACCCACTGCATTTCACCTAATAAGGCCATTTTGGAGTTTAATGTCTTTAACCACATGACAGCAGAGATGAAAGACACCAACATTCGACACCACTGGTGACAAACAAAGACATGACAGGACAAGCCGAAGAGGTCAAACCAAGGATTGTTTGGTTGATTGGGGTTTAATGTCGCACTTAAGGTTATTTCACTCACATGATGGCATGCTAAGTATCCCCCCCCCCCACCACAGGCCAAGCCAAATACCTAATACAAACACCTTGGCTTCATGTTGCCCCTTAGCTCTTAGAGAACCAGGGCAACAGGAAACTCCCTCCCTATCCTCAGCCGCAAAAACAATGAAGCATCCACAGATCATTAACAGATACATGTGTACATGAACATCTTCCCAACAATACAAAAAAGAATGAGTTATCGATGGTCAATATAAATGACGAGTTGTTAGTTAAGTTATAAAAAAATTGTCTTTATAAAACGATTAATTGCAAACGCAGGGATGATTAGAATGAAAAAAGTTATGAAATTAAGGTAGAAGCTATTATAAGAAAAATAGACTTTGGCACTGTATATTGTACAAACCGAAGGAAATTTGACCCATGCGATGAATGAAGGCAATTAATAACATGTAAACCCATTGCATCAAATTAATAGATATTTGTACAAAGCAACTGTAGGGCATAAAGCATAGCCCAATGGAGTTCAAATTGTAACCAGACAGAAAATCAGATTTTTGTTTGTCTTTTGTTAAAAAAAGGACTTGTTTGTTTGATTGGGGTTTACCGATATACTTATCATTTCACTTATGTAACTGAGTGCCCACCCAAGGGATGATGGAAACCCCCCCTTGAGACGACTGGAAACAAATAATGAACACAATACAAAGACATCCCAAACATATTGATTATGTGTTACCCCTCAGCTCTGGGATCACCAAGGCAACAGGACGCTCCTTCCTATCCACCCACTATTAAGGCAAGAGGAAGTTCTGTGTAGCACCAGCAAGATTGAGATGGAGGGTAAAAAAAGACGTCTTACCTCAAATTTTCATAATCTTGAAATATTGTGTTCAAACTTGAAGCAAACGCAATTTACATGCCAACATAACAACGCAAAGAACATGCAAAGCACACAAAACAGCACAAAAGCAGACCTGAATGAAATGTACATATATGTGTGAAAATAGCCGTTTTAGGACAATTTTTTTAACATTTTGTGTAACATATATTGTCATGTACAAGACTATTGATTATTATGTGTATTATCCTCTTTAAGAATAAATTTCCTATTCAAGTATTCTTTGTTGTGAGCAGAGAGGCTCCGCACTGACCCTTCGCTCAGGAATCATCAAGGCAACCCAGAAATATCTGTCTAACCAATCCAATAAAATTGAGGTATGGCCGTTGAAACAAGCTTATGTGGAATAATCATGTAAAGTATTAAGTTAATGGATCAAGATAATATAGCCATGAACTGATACATGTAGACGACTGACATTCTACGAAACATATGACCTTGACCTAGGTGTCACAGCAGAATTTGCTTGGTTGATTGGGCTTTATTCGCTTACTGAAGGTTATACCATTCACATGATGGGTGCCAGACCTTAGCTCCGAGAGCACCAGGGCAACAGGTAGCTGCATCCGCATCACGACAGAAAACCCTCCTAACAATCATGTGAAGTTTAAATAAGTTAAGAGGATTAAACCCAGCACATTAACCAACAGAAGGACACCCTGAACACAAGAAGGTTTGTGATTGATCGATTAATTCATCGTGTTTAACACAATACTTGAGCTTATTTCACTCACAGATGGCATGCCATCCCAATGGGTGAAGGAAACCAACCTCATCCCCACTGACAACAAAGCCAAGATATGACAATCAGAGGACATAATACAGACATACAGTTCAACTCCATGTTGCCCCTAAGCTCTGAGAGCACCAGGGCAAGCAAGATGCTCCCTCCAAACCCTCAGTGATGGCTGCACATTAAGAGTATAATGTCCAAGCATAATCCGGTTAACATCAGTGAATGATATATTATAGTTAGAACGTGGATGTACTGTATCAAATATAAAAGTGTAAACCAACCAGCTTACCAACAACTTGATAATTATTAAAAGCAACAAAACAAAGACACTTGTTCACACACCAAATGCTTTTATTTAAAACTTTAAATTACTGTCATTTCCCAAGTAATAAACGAAAGTAATAAATTTTGTGTGGTCCCACAGGATTAAAAGTGCACTGTATGTGGAAGCATGAAGTATTTAATCATTTATCTTAAAATGTTCCAGAAACCAAAGTATGGCAACTACTAAATTTACAACTTAATAAAATCATTATTGTTGTTGCCCAAATTGTATTATGACATCTCGTCTCAACCCAAAGGTTTTGGCAGTCCCATGGAAGTGTACACAATTTTCACTGTATGTGGAAACTAGTTTATCATATAACCTGATATGTTCCAGAAACCCAAGTAAACTAGATACCCTTAAGGGACCTATCAAGTTGCAAAATGTCACCGAGGTACTGCTGTGAAAGACACCTGTTTATATACGCTTACAAAAGACACCTGTTTGTATACGCTTACAAAAGACACCTGTTTATATACGCTTACAAAAGACACCTGTTTGTATACGCTTACAAGACACCTGTTTGTATACGCTTACAAAAGACACCTGTTTGTATACGCTTATAAAAGACACCTGTTTGTATACGCTTACAAAAGACACCTGTTTGTATACGCTTACAAAAGACACCTGTTTTTATACGCTTACAAAAGACACCTGTTTGTATACACTTACAAAAGCATTCTATTAACGTTGAATAAACTTGACAATGTGTCTATTTGTATTGTCTTTCACCACTTGAGCAATATTTACCGTTTCAAATTTCATTGTTTGATGTCCTCCAGGTGAAGGCCTATTTCTTTCCAATTGTTAATTACACTATATTAAGCTTCTAGCAGTTGGGACAGAGAAAAAAGTCTTACCACAGGGGGTCTTAGATTTATTTCTGTGGACTGTCCCAAACTAAGAGTGTCCCAACTGCTAGAAGTTATAGGTACATGTAGTATCTATTTAGTATTTAGAATCTTTTCTCCGGGAATCAATCTATACAATGGGATGATTCACCGGTTTAAATTAATGGACATCTCCGTATTTTTTTAGCAATATGTTACTTTATGCAATGACTTTATGTATACTAAATCACCTCCAAATACGTCCATGACAAATGTTAATTTTTTGGGTTGTTGTGACAATATAGCAGCATGTATTTGAACAAATTTAAGTTTTCTGACAAATGTTGATGCTTCCTAACTGAAAAATTCATCTTCTGCACCTATGCAATTTACAAGTCTTTTAAATAGCTTCTAAAATAGTAATTTTATGGACAAATTTGGGGGTGAATTAGGGTATGTACATGTAGTTTTCATGCTGTATTTTACTTGAAATGAACCAAATCCTAAGCACCAAAAGTCTGGCTCGTGGAAACTTCTTTCTGGATTTTTGAGTGGGCTGTTGTTTCAATCAACATACAATTTCAGCCGGTCAAACAATATCAAATGGTAACTGTTCCAATTACAAAATAGTGAAAAGACTGTTGATCCTATCTCTATAAAAGTTTCAAACCCCTTAATGTACTAATAAAATTAAATTATCATATATACAACATCATAACTGTTCAAAACAGAACTTATGAATAAAAAGTTTCCAAAGGACACCAAATTTAATTCAAGTCCTGTTAGTGGTTATTATCTTCCATCCTCATCATCCTCATAATCGTCAACTTCTTCGTTTGAGGCAACAACTGGATCTACTTCTCCACCGTTGTTTACTTGCTCATTCTTCTCTTCACCTACAACATTATCATTATCTTGAGCAGCATCATCAATATCTTCATTTACATCATTTCCATTGTTGTTATTGTCATCATCTTGTGGCTCCTCATTTTGGTCATCATTGTTGGCATCCTCATTTTCTACGTCATTGTTGGCAGCCTCATCTTGGACATCATTGTTGGCAGCCTCATCTTGGCCATCATTGTTGGCAGCCTCATCTTGGACATCATTGTTGGCATCCTCATTTTGGTCATCATTGTTGGCATCCTCATTGTTGACATCCTCATTTTGGCCATCATTGTTGGCAGCCTCATCTTGGTCATCATAATTGGTATCCTCATTTTGGCCATCATTGTTGGCATCCTCATCTTGTCCAACACCGTCCTGGTCATCATTTTGTTCATCATTGCCACCACCGTCCTGGGCATCATTTTGTTCATCATTGCCACCACCGTCCTGGTCATCATTTTGTTCATCATTGCCAACACCGTCCTGGGCATCATTTTGTTCATTTCTGGCATCACCATTCTGGGCATCATTTTGTTCATCATTGCCATCCCCATCTTTAGCATCATCTGCGTCATCATTGTTTTCATCCCCATCTTCCACAGGAGGAACCTGAAGGGCAATATTTTGACCTTGATTTCCAGCATCATTATTTTCATCATTTATTTTGTCACCATCGTTTTTTTCTTCATCTTCTTGAATTCCGTCATCTTTCTCTATATCTTTGACAACTGGGCCCTACAACAGATCATGGATGTCCTTTATAGCAGTGTTTGGTTTCAGGAACAGAGAGGGAAAATGGATTCCAAGACAGGTTGTTCAGTAAAGTCCCATTCAACTAAAGTTAAATTAAACCAGGGAATTCCCAGGAAAATCCAAGAATCTCTAAGCGGAGGAAGTACCCAACGAGTGCAGAGGTCCGGGGCACAAGAATGAAGATCGGTTATCACAGAGAACAGGATCCAAACACCCAGGAAATCAAATTTACAGTAATGTGAGAAATTATCCATAAATCACGGATCCAATTTTACACACCCGCTCAGCCACAGTACCAAGATTGGGGAAGAGAGAGAAGGAAAATAAATGTTGATGAAAACTACTCACCTGGAATCCTGTCATCAAAAATAAACCTTTCCCAAGGAAAATCAGTAGATCATTCGCTTTGAATCGATTGATTCTATTTTTGGGGTTTCTCGTCATACAAGAGAATTTTACTAATTTGATGCAAGATTGTCCACCACTTCCTATAGGTCATCTCGCTAGTCTGTTTTCTTTTACTACGATGGAAACCATGAGGAAACCTTGTGATTGACTTGTGTATTCCTCATAAACATGTACTTGAGGTTGCCTGGGGGACTTGGTCCAGTGAACGCCACGGTATATGGGAGGACAAACCACTTCACCACATAAAAAGTCCAGTCAATAATTGAAGTCTTTGACAATGAAATTTCCAGGGAAACTCTCCATGAGTTCAGTGCGAGTGTTTCCAAAGACCCCAATAGATGTCTTATGGTGGAACAGCAAGATTACACCAAATCCATAAACGGTACCCTGAACCAAGATTTCTGAGGGATCCATTCTCCATACAAGGTATTTACAGATTAGGAGGTAGTTTCATAAAGGCAAAAAACAAAAATAATGGAAGGGAGGTAATTCAGGAAGTCCACAGCTGTAGACCAATTCACCAAAGGATGTGTATATTTAAGAAAGGTTTAGTTTCGAAATATTTAAAATAATTTTAAAAAAAAGAATAAAAAATCTCAAGTGAGCAGGATACAGCATACCAAGTATTTATTAATGGTGAACAGCAACAATTGGTTTGTTAAACATCCAACTGAAAGATATTTGACTTCTATGACGAGTTTGAATTGCTAGAAAACCAAAGAGAACAAGCTGAGTAGCTAGCAGGTCCACCACTAGAGGCTTTTTTTTTTAAATATGCTCATAATCCCTGTCAAATTACCTTTTTTCCTTAAAAAAAACAGACTAAAAGTGTGGTACAGTATGCAATGTTCGCCACATTTTTCGTGAAACCTAGTGAAATACAATCACATCTATGGTATTAACAGAAAAAGTAAAGTTTAAAATTAATATATGAATTTGAGTGATGGCCATTTTGGTTTGCGGAATTCAATGAAATGAAATCACACCGATTTCTTTACTGGGGGAAACTATTTTCAAAGTTTGAATATATTAAAATTATGCAATGGCTGCCATTTTGTTGTGCGGAATTTGGAGAAAAGAAATCCCATTATTTGACTTCATGGGAGAAAGCTACTGAAAAAGTTTCAAGTTATTCATTGAATTCGTTTTTAAAATTATCATGTATGCGCGAATATTGAAAAATTATGCAATGGGGACCATATTGGTTTGTGCAATTTGATGAAAAAAAAGATTTCCTAGCATTTCTAAGTCCCCCACTACTATACATGTAGTAGTGGTTGACCAAACAAGTGTTTGTTTGATTGAGGTTTAACGTCGTACTCAAGGGTATTTCACTTATATGACGATGGATTGTCCACTTAACAATGTTCCTGGCCTAATTACGGTAGAAAACCGAGAAGAAACCTCGTAAAAACCACCCCCGCGATTGCCAGAGCCTCATCGTGTGACTCACTCATATACATCGAAGTTGGCTTCTGTAAGCACGCTCGCTAACCACTAAGCCACGGCCGCTGGCCCCAATACAGAAGAGAGTTCAGGAATGCTGTAAGGGATAATTTTCTCTCTTTGTTGTGATTGCTTGTTTGTTTGCTTGATGTGAGTATAGCGTCATAGACCAAGGGTATATCACTTACACGATGGATTGTCAAGGTCACCCTATTTCTGACTATACATAGTGGAAGACCATAAGAAAACTACATAAAAACCATCCCGGCAATTACTGAGGCCACAACATGTGAATCCCTCATATACCTGATGGTCAACAAATGGACAGTACTTGCAAGTAGGATTAGAAGGCTGGCACACTAGCCACTAAGCCACACACGCAGACCCTATGTCTGAGGCGATTACAATTTATTTTTGTCTATGCACTGTGTGTTAAGTCATACAAGAAAACACAACCATCAAAGATGTGTATCTACCTGTGAATCCAGTAAAAAGTCAACTTTTCTCTAGCAAACATATGAAAGATTTCAAACACCAGTTCCTGATTTAATGCATTTCTCTTATTACTAAGCTCCATAGTAAAAGTTATATAATAATATTTCACCTGAGATGTTGCCCCTGAAGGGGGTCCCCTTGGGCCTCCATATCCTGGACCACTAGGGCCTGGGGGTCTTTGAAACTGGCCGGGTATTGGACCTCTGTATAATAAAAACAAATAATCAAAGTTTTGAAGCTGTTTGTATGTGAAAATTACATGTAGGTTACAATTGTAGTTGTGAAGTCAGAGAAGGTAAAGTGTAGATAAGCCATTTTCAAAAAAATTTACAAATAACGATAATGATAACCAAAAAATAAAAAGCTTTTAAGCAAAGTTTGAGTCCTCTGCCTCCAGCTCAAATAAATATTGGCTTCCCTTATCCTGCTACATTAAACTATGACAGCATTGTCCTCTGTATGTTTTGTATTTAACTGATTAATCAAGTGTAATGAAAGATAACGGCATAGACCAATCTTAAAAAGGAAAATTTTTTCTCTCAAAAATGTACCAAAGTATAAGAATGAGCAATGTACATTGCATTTAACTTTTTCAAGGAAGTTATTATTATTTAAATTTTGACTTCAATTTTACTGATAACGATGAGGACAAAATTGTTTGAATCCTTGATTTTTTTTTTTTTTTTTCAAAACTTTGTGACAGCTTATTACCACTGTTAGTTTTTACAAAGATCAATATCATAAAAATCAACCATGATTTTTTGCAATAATGAATTTTAAAAGTACTGAAAAATTATTAGAGGCTAAAAAATGTCTTTACCGTTATTTGTACATTTTTCTGCGAATGGCCCATGTACATGTAGCTGAGCAATTTTGTTTGTTTGTTTAATTGGGGTTTAATGTCACTCTCAAAGGTATTTCACTCAGGTAATGAAAGCTTTCCACATCAATTGTTGAAACTACCCCTTCAAGGCAAAAGCCAATGCAATATTTTCAGCAGCTAATCTTCTTTTTATTACAAATATGTGCAATCATATATTCAAATGCAGCTTCTCACATATACATGAAATATTTTTTTATACTTAAATCAATAAAAACATTAAAACATACTAGTGCATAAGCATTGTAATTATGTGATGTTATGGTGAATGATGCACTGTCAAATTCACTTTTAACCCCTATTAAAATTGTCCATGCATGTACTTTACCTGGGCATGCCATATTGGTCTCCTTGTGGGCCTGAACCTGGTCCATTCTGAATTGGACCAGGCTGGCCAAATTGGCCCGGGGGAGGACCTGGTGCTTTGTTCTGCATTGGATTTCCAAACTGACCTGGAGCTACAACAAAGAATAACAACACTTGTAGAAATAGTAATGGTTAATCTCAGGCCTGTGCTTTTGGGGAGAATGGACAGAACAGGGTCTCCCCATGGTTTTGCAAACTCAATTTAGGAGGATTGATTTAAAGGTTTTCCAAATTGTTAGCAGTCTTCATCTAAATTTACATTTTGCAACTGATTTTGACAATTTTGTCATTCGATAATCAATGAACTTGAATGAAGATTGTATTATATAACAATTTTGCTTTATTTTTCGCAAAGGCACATTTGTGTATTTAAAAAATCAGAGAACCAGAAGAAATGCAATGTTAGGTTATCTCACAAAATATTAGAGGACTGATTTTAAGGTTTAATATGCCGGAAAATATTACAGCACAGGTCTGAATTTAGACATACAAGTAGGTATTTCAAACCAATTAACATAAATATGACAACTACACTGCACAACTAGACTCAATCACACAGTGCGTGACAGTGGTCTGCATTGTTGACATTTATGTTATTAAAATAATAATGACATTTAACTCCAAAAATGTTCTCTAGATATGAGATTGTACATGTAAAAATTTCAAGAAGAAAGCTCTGAATGATTGCAGCAGGGATGACACTTTGTTTTCTAGAGACAGTCACACAAATGAATTAAGATGCATGTTCTTGTGTTAATAAATGGACATATTTTGTTCCAATTTTGTTTAAGGAAACTGTTAAATATTCAATTCAATGTTCAATTGTTGGGCTCGATTAAAAGCCATACTTAAGGTTATTCCACTTTTATGCTGCATGCCAGGCAAAGGTGTAAACCAAAATACATGTATATAATCAACACAAGTGGTCATAATACCTGGTGGGCCTTGCTGTCTTGGTGGCATACCAACTCCATTATACATGTTTTGTCCAGGTGGCGGGGCCATGGGGCGCTGTCCAGTTTGAGGAGCCCCGTACCCCTGCTGTCCATAACCCCCTGGGTACTGACTGCCATACTGGGGGTTCATTATTAAAGGTCTTCTCACAGAACCGTTGCTGTCCTGCTTTATAACTTCATCTAAAAATAGAAACAATAAAAATTTCTAAGATTATTCAATAATAATCGGTTAAATTAAAATATAAAAATGATCTTGAAATTGAAAAAAATCTGAAAATTATTTTCAAAGGCTTTAAAACTTACGCAATATGAAATAAAATGAATTTAAAAAATAGAAAACAAAAAAAATACAATTTAGTGTTAGTGTATAATACATAGTAAATGTGGGTGTCTGCTTTCCATGCCTTTCATATGAGTCCCCCCCCCAAAAAAAAAATCTTTGCTTAGGCTGGCATGAAACAAGATTGTTTATTAATTTGATAAGGGTTTACATCTAACTCAAGCTAGAGTACTGGAGACGGGAACATGCAGCATTTGAATAGCAGTATATATACCGGTATGTATAATTCTTGATTCCACAGCTTCATGCTGTGCGTATAAAATAACATACACTTGGGAACAAAGAAGAAAAGTAAACTAATACTAGTAACACAGCATACATGTATAACACCGCATTTATCCCTACAAAAAAAAAAGTATTTCTAATTAAATTAACAAATATTATCAAATCTACCTGCTCAATGACAACCAACTTGAATATAATGGGAAAAGTAGACCTAGTTACTTTCACAATACAAATAGCTTTAAAAATTGTTTA
>JAVFBX010224348.1:0-11179 GCA_034783855.1 Mopalia kennerleyi | reverse complement strand
TAGGGAGGACATAAGAACTTCATCAATCTTTCTGTACGATGGCCCTGGTCGTTTTTGGTGTGTCGCATAGCTTTCGTAGCCTAAATTTGATATACCAAACTGCTGAAGCACATGGATTTCAGAGGCTATCATCTCCACGGAATGGTAATCTGTTCCACCGTCCAACGTGGAATTTTACACTGACACAAAAGATATTCCGTTTCCAAGTGATGCAATGGAAGAGACTGGTATACATCCCCAAAAGTTTGGTGTTCCTCTTATTGTGAAATAAAACAGAAGATACCTCAGCAATCGTCCTCCACAGAGACGCTAAACCTGGATGCAGAGTTCTGTGTCTCTAATGTGACAATTGTCCGTTACTTTGACTTGGTATACTAGGTATATCAGTTAATTTCAAACCAGTTAATCTGATCATATCAGGTTTAATCGCAATACATAAACTTTGACCAATTGCTTTAATATCGATACATCCCAGTCACCCTCAAGTAAGGTCTTGAGGCTACAGATCAAGGTTCTCGGTAACGTCATGTACACAAACTAACCTCATTAGCCTTACGCTTAAACGCACCAAACTATCCTCAAATCATGTAAGCATTAACAACAATTGTAAAGCCCTAATACGGAGGGTTGGGAGGGAGATTCCGGTTGCCCTGGGGGTCTCCTCAAAAACAAAAAACTCGACATTGATATTTGTGAATGAATATATTTGTATCGTGTACTAAACATAATATTTGCAATTGTCAGATACAAAGTCATCACACAAATATTTGATATTTGATATTTGACAAAAAAGCAACTTTTTTCTATAAACATTATTGTATTTCCCTTTCGCTTGATTTGTTTCTTTTTTTGAAATTGATCTTTATTTAAAGAACCTTGGATAAAAGTTTTACTATACGTTCACGCCACAGCGTATAGCTGAAATACCGCTAGATGTGGCGTAAAATACCAATCAATCAATCAGAGCTAAGGGACAAGGTGAAACCGATCTGTTTTAGATGTCTTTGTTTAACGTCCTGTAATTGTCGCTTCTTGACTTTGTTAACAGTGGCGTCGCGGGATGCTTGCTTTGCACATTTGAGCTAGCCCGCCGTCATATGAGGGAAATAACACTAATTAAAGCGTTGAACCCCACTCAAACAAAACAAACAACTTCCTTATGATTATCAACATTTATTTTAATTCTAAAGGAATGACAATTAACCTTTACAGAATGAGCATAGGGTACGTGAAGATTGTTAGAATTATAGTTTCGTACGTAATGTTGTGGGATATTTTTTTTTTTTTCATTTAGTTTTTCCTTATTTGCCTGCCTCCTTCAGGATATCTCTCTTATCCTTTATTATCTAATGAACTAACATCACATTCATTAGTGTATACTTGAAATTATTTATCTTGTACATGCTCCAGATCCCGAAGCTACAAGCACATGTTTTTGTCTCTACATTAAAAAATATGTATGAACTAAATTTAGGTGTGTAAATGCGTTTTCGTTACACAACTTGAACATTTCTTTTTGTCAACTTTTATTTAGGATTGCATCAAATTCGGTTAAGTTGATTTCCCTCGCACAGTGTTAAACACCAAGCAATGTTTTGGTTGTCTTGGAAGCCCCTGATACAAACTAGCCTGCATGGCTATCGCTGGTGATATTCTTAACAAATCCAATACTACCAATAATGATGCACAAAGTCCTTTGATATATTACTGTATGTTGTTCAGCTAGAAGTATTTAGTTAAACGCGCATTTCTATGTCTCTCTGCCCTCTGGCTAAGGGAAGTTTCTTTGAAGGGTAGCAATGCTGTCTTTACTTAGCACTGGAGGAAAATTAAACTTTCCAACATTATGGAAACGCTTCACATCTTGGTTGTGCTTGTGCCAATTATTGTTGGAATACACCACTTATAAGTGAAATACCCTTAAGCACGAAGTAAAACACTAATTAATCAATCTATGTCTCTTTCGCATACAGCAAGTTTATTATTTCTACAAAATTGTAAAATAATGAAATAAATATTAGCTGCTTTATATCAGGAAGAAAGAGTTTCCGTAGCTCTTGAAGACACCTGAAGGTTCTAAACGGACGAGAGTACACCTGTGGAATATAATTGTTTTGAAAACTTTAAGAGGAATCGAGGTGTCATTCTCGAGGGACAGTTACATTCGGCTATAGTTTAACATCTCATTTAGTAAGAAGTGTTTAATTAAACTTTATCAAGACCATTCACAAAGAAGCAAAACGATAGGAATATCACCAGGGAAAAAGCTTTTGAAGTGCCCAGTTTTTGTTGTATATCGTTATATTTTAGTAAATATTAGAGTGATGATCAAACACAAAATTATTGTGTTTCCTTACATCTTTAAATATTCAGGTAGTTACATTTGTCTGTAAGGAGGGTTAGAAGCAATGGATCAAACGGCCCTGGGGGCTATTAATCTAAGCCTTTGATCAGTTGTGATTCCGGCTAGCTTATTTAAGGTTAACTATTCGTCCTTTCGTATACCTTGATAATGCATACAATGGCATCTTGGCCAGTTTTATAATCATCCCATGAGGCACTTGCCGCAGTACTTTAATTACACATACGCTCGTGATAGATGTGGCTGTGGCGAAGAAAGGATCCCGGCAGCTTTTCGTCTGCCGTGGATGTGTAGTAAAGTTCACCAAGCACTTTAATCACAGTTGATGGACGCTTAAAGCTAGCATGGTGGTTATTGTAATCAAGCGTTTATTTAAATAATGAGAAGGCAAACAAAAATAAGACCATTGATATTGACCAACAGTAAAAACAAATTGTGGATTTTGCTTTCTGTCCACTGAAGCCAGCCAATGGCATGTAGAACACAATTTTGTATTAAACGGATCTGAAAAATTGGATAAAGTTTTTCGTAGGTATCTCATTGTTATATTTTTACCGTCATATACGTGGGAACAACGCAAAATTCTGAAAGGAAAGAGCACGATTTGGGTTACAGTTTTCCTAATACAATAAAGTGGCACTCAACATAACTACAAACAATATCAGATACCAACTCGGTATTACGACATACTAACTTCTTATTACGAGGTAGTTAACTCATAAATATGAAATAACAACCCGGTGTTATGACATACTAACTCATAATTACGAGGTAGCTAACTCAGAAATATGAGATAATAAACCCTTTGTTACTACTTGCTTGATCGTAACTACAATATATGTACTTGACAAATGCGAGCATGAACTCGTAATTACACCCTACTAATTGCGAAACACCAACTCATAGAAAAAGATTTACGTTTTTGTTATTGTTATTTCGAGACGAGTTGAAGAAATGGCGCCGACATATCTCAAGGTGGTGTCCACACGGTTCCCTATTTGGATAGAACCTGGTCCTTTTCGATACCTTAAATTGAATTCCCATTGTACACTTATCCTTCCCATAAACATGGAGAAGGACATCTCATATACTGCAGTTTGAAATTGCTCATGTTCAAAGGGAATAAAGCCTAGGTCAAATGAAAGATATAATTCATAAGATGATGATTAAATGGGTTGTCTGCAAATGACACTCGTGAACAGACTGGTCGTTATTTTCTAATACGGCAAATCTTTATTCATCAATGTTTGGATAGTTATCTGGAAGAAAGTCATCGACAGCGGCTCCACGGAAACAAGAAGACATCAATCTCAAGGTTTTTGTATTTGATGAATTCTTCTCCCGGCAGGTTCATTTAGGTTTTAACAGGATCTATCTCAAAGCCGCTAACTCGCCAAGATAGGTTTTAAAGGTTGAGTTAACGTTGAGATGGAGTTAAAATCATTCCATCATATACTAATTATCCTGACGACTTTTGTCTAGGTGGAGACCGGAGCTCGAATCCCGGTGGGATAAGCAATATGTTATTTCTCTACAATCAAAATTCCCAATTCTACAGAAGAGCCCGGACAATAAAACACATTTGTAGGTAGTTTCTCGATAAAACAAAAGGAACTGACTTAGTTGTCCGGTGCCAGCGCAAAGATTAGCTGCATTTGCATCGATGAAACATCGTGGTAGCTCTACCGTGAGCCTTTGTTGCTGGCTTGGATAGAGCGCTTGCCCTAAACCGAGTTGGAATCCTGGTGGGGCACAATGTTTTTATCTACAATAAACTAATATCCTTGGCTGTATTACGACTTGTCAGCACTCATATATGTGTAAATAGATAATCAGTGGGTTAGAGGAGATTCTTACAGTGTGGAGGAATACATTATGGGGATTTGTAAACATGTTTGTAAAAAGGAATTTTAGACCAAAAACGCCTCTTCGTTTCTAGTCATACCACATCTCACAGATTGGTTATATAAATTAAATTATGTATTTATAGACATATATCGCAGATACCATACGGTTCATCATTTACATGTTATAACACTGCACCGATATGTTAAATACTTCTTACAAAAACGAAGCCATTAATAAAGTCATTTTGTCAAATGACTGTGTGCTTCCAAGGCTTGATTGATAGTTCTTTTTGAAATACAGTTCGTTGTTTCTGCTTGGTCCGCTGAACAGCTCGACACAATAAAGCAGTAACAGAAAGCTCCGAAATTTTAACGATCTCTAAACGTTGGAAACGGTATAATGCGTCTTTTCGGAGATTCTTTACTGCTTCTAGCTGTACACCCATTGGCTAAGGGCAGTTCATTTGAAAAGTAGCAATGCTGTCTTTGCTTAGCACTGGAGGATGACTAATTTCAAATAGTATCAAAACACCTTCAATTTTATGGTTCTGCTAGTGACATGCTTTAAATGAAATTGCCTGAATCAAAGCGTACAACAGCAATCAATCAAGTAATCTATACGTATATTCTCATTTTTTCAGACCACAAAAAGCTCACTCGATGCGCGGCAGATTAACCACATTTTAGACAGCATATATTGATCCCATGTTGATGCGGTGTAGGAAACTAAGCACGCCTTACGGCTGCCCTAATGAGCCGTTCCAAATCGATTGGGACCGATTATGGTTCAACTCTACTAATAGTTGTACGACACTTTTCGACAGTAAAAAATCGCTGGGTGAAAAGGTTCCATATTGATGTAATGTACTACAGAACTGTAGCAGCCACGTAAAACAAAACAGTACCCTAATAGTTTGCAAGATCATATTTTATCATAAAATAAGCAATCTATTTATGACTTCACAACAGTAAATCTATGAAAAAACAACTCACTGTACCACAACAAATTTTAATCTTTTAACGAAATTTCAAAGTTAATGACGTTAGTGTTTTGTCAACCGTGAGTTGTCAACCACTAATTTTCTAAACATCGCATTTTTTCATTGAAAACCATATATACACGCCTTTAGAACAGTAAATCTAGTAAAACTACTAACGGTATAAAAGAAACATGCAATTTCCAAGTTTATTACATTAGTTGTAAAAATCAGCACAGTGAATTCGTAACCAGTAATGTAATAATTTTGCTAACAGCATTTATTACCTAAAACCTATATACGCTTTCGGAGCAGCACATCTATGATATTGTTTTTTTTTATGAAAAAATACGATGTTAAACAAAGCAGTACACTAGCGGATTTCACAGAATCGGATCTTCTATTGGAACAAGAATCTAGACATCTTAAACTTGTTTCTATATCTATATAAAGCAGAAATATTTAGAATTATTTTATTTGCGCCATTTCACTTCTGTTTACTTTTCTTTATTGGACGTTAAAGAGGTGGCGTTCTTTTTTAACAACATCTGTATACTTCCTCAGATCTTTATTATGGTATTTACACAGTACCTATAAACTAAAGTTTAGGTTTCTAATAATGCCATCCTTTGGTGCCTTCCATCCATCAAAAGACTGTTAGACAAAATGATCCCAATTGAGTTGCGTCGGAAAACAAACCAACCCGGTACGCTTCACTGTGTTGTTTCCTAAACATTTCAAATACATTTAATGCCAGACGAGATCTGATTATTTCTTTGTTGACTTGGTGTTTAACGCCGTATTTCGCATAGCGGTTGTCGTTAGACCGGCAGATAATTGTATGGTTAATCTTCCCCACAAACTTCTGCAGTACCATGTTGACGTTGATCAATTATTACAAATCGTTAGTATTACGCATGTATTGTCATATGTGGAGACAAATTCCAAAAAAGCGATTGAAGATTCTATCGTTTCAAAAGAAAACAAGATTTGTTATTGAGGAAATTATGTGAAAATTTAATTATCAACAAGACAGTTCCATACTACATTATCATGTTAACTATCACGAGAATATTTTGATTTTATTTTATATAGGATTCATCGAAGAAAGATCAAAAATAATATTAAAAAGGATATACTTATAACTAGCTCTATCTACCCTACCTTAGCAGTTCGACAAGTTTCTCTCCAGTGAGGATGAAACATAAGACAAATAAAGGGTTTGTTATAAGCAATACGAATAACTGATAAGTTCCTAACTGTCAGGGAGAGTTTCTATAGAATTTCAAGCTATAAACCCCTATCATCTCATAGTGCCACACAAGATAAGTACAATAGTATTAGTGCTTTATTATCAGTGCATAGTTCGCAGGGGGCACTTGTACTTCCTTGATATTGAATCGATGTTTATATTTCATAGAAGAAAAATAGTTACGATACTGGACTATCTTTCGGCACATGAACGAGACGTAATCATTCCTTCCCGTGTCCTGCAAATATTTCCACCCCAAAGGATGAAGATAATAATAACATAGTTCCATATCCTATCGAAATAAATGTAACCTTCACATTATCTCGATCGGCTAATACTATTCATGTCCACAAAGTTGTTGTCCTTTAACATGAAATTCACCTGCAAACAGCCCGCACACAGTCACTTGAGTTGATATAATTTTCAAAGAGAATTCTGTTTACTCCTATTTTGCTTACAGCTTTAAAAAACGGTTTGTTTCTTGGGACAGCTTGGAATAGTCTGTGTCTGCATTGTACACACCTATTTCACACTGTAGTGCCATTGTTATACCGCACAGTCAAGGTTTCCAAGCTGGTCACGTCTATTCGCTGTGTTTATCCATATGTAAGAAATTTGGAATGGGTTTGCGTCTGTGATTACACCTAATACACTGGTGAGGATAGAGCATTTAAACGCGGTGAAATGTTGGGTTAATAATTATAAAAAGATGAATTCATATCAGAGTGTTAGGCAAAATAACACGTAATGAATGAACAAAGTAATTGGATGTGACTTGAACTCAGCACACCTGTCTGTAACGTGTGCATACGCATTGACATTTTGGTCATGGTAGTACATCAAATTTTGTCGAAAAAGATAATTGTTCCAGGAATATGAAAGTGCAACCAAAACTGGTACCTTTACTTGTGAGAAAATTGTCTTTGTTAATTTGTATTAGTGAATTACCGGGGTTTGTGTGTATAGTACATTGGTACTCTAGTTTAATCGAATATCCTAAGGTGAGAAATATTATGATCGCTTTCCCAATGGTACAAGAATCCATATTCAGAACCGTTGAACCCCGATGGCTGTAAAGAGCATATACAGACTTGAGGACGATGTTTATTTTCCTATACCCAACCAAAACATTAGTGGATCAACTCGATATTTCCTTTGGCGTCTGGGTCTGGGTGGCGTTGTAAGAACATTGTCTATGGAGCCGCGGAAAATATTGCCGTATCTTTTCGAACCAGGTTCCGGTTCGGAAACTCGCCTGAATTCACCAGACGCTTCACCGGAAACAGATTTTATGTGCCCTGTGGAACTAATTTTAGCTTTGTCCGAATCAAGGTCAGAGATGAGGTTATTCAACAAAAATGCCAGCTCTCTTTCTTTCTTTTGACGAATGCCTATTGCTCGTTTTTCGAATTCTGGGTAGTATGCTTCCTGGAAAAGCGATCCTAGACTTGGGTAGACGTCTAAATATTTCCGGAAGGACGAAATCGGTATCATCTGAGGACGATTATGTAAAAGTTTTTCAAGCATCTCCGATTTTAATTTCGAGGTAGAAGACTGTGAAAGACTTGATTGTTCTGAAAAATTAGATATATTATCATATTTTGAAATTTATTGATACATGTACATATTTACGCTGGGTTTTAATGCTCGATTAATGTTTGTTATTTGGGGCTTAATGTCGTATTCAAGGTTATTTCACTAATACGAAGGCGTATCAGTCAAATGAACAACATTTAGGTGTCACTGGGGCAACAAAGATAGACAGCCACACAGGACAAACCCCAAATATACAATAACAGATCGGCCTCCTGGTGCCCTTTAGCTCAAGGGACACCAGGGAAACAAGCAAATATCGTCACACAGCATAGAAATGTGCTAGTAAAACGATTTTATTTGGCGGGGATTTTCCCTCTCCTTTCATGAAACAACGGAAAAAAATATAAATTAAGAGAAAATTGAAAAGGGTGGATCATGAAGAACAAAAACTCACTTATTCCCAATTGATATTTGAAATAAACTTTTATATTTAAAAATATCCTGAACGAAACAAAGAATCCAACTTGTATACGTTTGTGACTCGTAGGTTTAAATACGCTTTGCACTTTTCTTTACTTTTTTCACAATGGTTCGATGAAAGGCACTCTTTAATACATTTATGACTTGTCCATGACTGTTGTTTATTCAATGTCCAGATTGTTTCTATGTTTTAGGATAATCCTCATGTTTGACGTCTTTGTCACAATTGGCGATCATTTACGAAAGGCAAAGGACTGTATGGATTTGAACTTCTTTTGCCTTTTTATTCGAACTCCTAAATGCCACCAAAATATTATACCGATCCTTTTTCTGTTGAAAAAATGGTTATGTTTTATAATCATAGCAGATAATAGGTAGGCTTTAGTAAACCTATGTATGACATTAGCTGGCCGTCAAATGGTCTGTACATACGTTTGCAGCGAACAATGTCACAAGCCCCAAATAGAAGACATATTTATATTGATGGTTTTCTCTCGATTTTCCCAAATAAATGTGCACCCAGAAGATTGTTTAGTTTGATTGTTCAAAATGCAATACGTACAAACATACAATATATATGCATTATTGGCAGTGTTTCACAAATAATTGAATTAGACCAGTAAATCATTTCCTGGATCAAGCTGGTGCATTTCTAGACAGCTTTTATCAAATTAGTGAATTTGTTGTCTGTATAAATATTGTTTCGTATGAGAAAGTGTATATTAAACAGACCGATCTGCTGACGATTCACTGCAACGGCATCAGTCGACAAACATTTTATATTGCATAAGCTCGAGCTCATGTGTAATCATTGCTAATATATTGAAATATCATTATAGAATACACATGAGCATTATCAATAAATGAGCTGTTTTCCGAATCATCTTATTTGTTGTATTGAAAAACGGTGCCGTTCATCTAGGGATTTATATACAGACAAAGCTAGCTCTATTGTGGTTCGTAAAGTTGGATAGTGAATATACAGACTTCAGCGGGAAAACAGAAACAGTTAAAAATATGTCCGCAAAAAACAACAACCCAATAAGCAGTGGCTGACGCCACTGTGACTTAAACTTATTCACCCAGTGACCATCTATTCCCGCTTGCTCTTAAATCTATGTATTGTCCTGCCCTAGACCAGGATTACTCGGACAGGTGAATTTGAAACAAATTATTGGCGCAAGAAAATTCATTATGGCTTCAAAAGTAGACTCTTGTCAATTTGGTTTTTATTGGGATCAACTTTCTTCTTTAAGCATTAATTTCATCAGGTTGATAGTGTCTGTATATATGATATTTAATGTTATATTGCTGTTATGTCTGTCTTGCAACCATAGACATTATCTCATTTTAAAGGTTATTTAGATAATTATGTTTACTGACATGGAGTCGTGTTAACTATTCTGACGGACTGAATCAAATGTTATACAGCAGTATAAAAATTTAATAGATAATAATACAGAGATATAGCTGATCAATAGTTGCTGTATCCCTCCAGAATAACAGTGCATTAATGTATTATTTGTAAAGAATATTTATGCAATGTCTACAAATCAGCGCATTATGTAATTGTGTATCCTGGAAGACGTTGCATGGTTAGCTGTTTCGTGTGCAGATCATTTGAGTTAAATGTTACGTATTGGTTTCTTAGCAGTTACTCATAGTACGTGTTACTTGCTAAACCCAAAAATTATCGCACGAAATGTCACTTTTGAATATAAAAAAGAAAAGACAAAACAAATGTTAAAATATGAAAAATCTTCTTACCTTGTAAATTTTGGGATCGAACATTTTGAAGAATAAAACAGCTGGAGAAGAATAAAATAGCTAGAAGTCTTTCCATTTTTGAGATGAGTTGATTTAAACCGACTATCGTCAGAATCACAGCATGTGTCCGCTAGACGGACAAAGCACACCTCTTTATTATACGCTTCTTCCTCCCACTATTTACAGGGAGCGATCTTCAATAACTGGAGGCGCAAAATCAATACAGTGTGAAAGAGGTGTGGCAACTGACCTGTCAATCAATCATGTGACGTTTGGCAGACTCGCCAAAGTGCTTGATGACTAAAAGATTCCTATTTGTTGAAGAGCTATTTTGGGGTCTGTTCCTTTCGGACATAAAACGTACTCAATTATATATTCAATATATAAATGTATTGAAAAACACAATTGAACCCGGTTTTCTCGTAATCAAACATAAAAATCTCTCAGGTAATGCCAAGCTCTGCTTCCTTTTTACTCCCAGATTTATGAAAATGTTGTGTAGACAAATGAATTGAATTGCCTCGTTTCAGTGTATTTGACACTGGTCAATTGTACCACTCAGTTTCAGTTTTATAAGAGTCCATTAAATGAATACACCTGTACATACATAAAATGGTCATTAATATTTTTGCTTCTGTATAAAAGGGTGAAATCAAAAGATACGACGCAGTTGCATACTCCTTAGCGTTTCCACAGTGAGTCTGTTGTTATGTTTTTTAATCCAATGAGACACGGACTCTATTGCGTCTGTTCTATTGGTATATGAGGAGATTTTTCCAGTGTAATCAAATATACAAACGTTATAAAAAAAACACAACAACAACAAAACAAAAACAAGCCATACATCAGAGCCGTAGCTAAAGTTATTGTTAATACTGATATAGTAATGACATTATATAAAAACTAGTTCTTGCCGAATATGACCCATGTCACAGTAACGAATAAAACATAAACTTTT
>JAVFBX010224337.1:0-11180 GCA_034783855.1 Mopalia kennerleyi | reverse complement strand
ATACTCCCTAAATGACAAGGAATCCATCAGAGACGCCATTGGTCACAAAGACAAACCTGGGCAATCACTGGGCGCAATACAGACACCACAAACAGATCGGATACGTATTCCCCATTAGCGGGAATCTCTCTCCCTACCACCCGTTTCTTTAAACCATATTGTAAATAAAGTACCGTGTAACAGAATCTATCTTTAATTAAAACCAAAAAAACGAAACGTAATAGTTATATTCCCAAAACTTCACATCGGACTTGTTTTGGGGCCCTGTGTTTGTGTATTGTCATATATAGGTTCCTTGTTTGTTGTGTTGTATACAATGCTGGTCAACATCAGATCATATCGTTTCTTACCATATACTAGTATTCATTTTATGTTTTTATCACGTTTCTATATTTGAATGTCAAACTTTAATAAAATACTGCAAATTAAAGGGGAATATTTGTTATTTACTTGAATAAACCAAAGCATCTGGGAGTCGAGTTTGCTTTTTGTAAGGGTGACAATGCCCTCTGGAATAAAACACTGCGGAAGATGGAAAATCATTGAGCTCCATGTTACACTTTATGTATAAGATACTGCCAGACACTAAATATAATCTGTATAACCTTAATGGGAGCCGATAAGAAAGCGGTCAAGTTAAATAATTCATAGCAACGTCGCGATAAAAAAAAACAGATAGAGAACAATATACTTTGTAGTAGAAAGCAAAATATATCAACGCCCTGTGGACGTTACCAGGAAACAAAAAGCGGCTAATGTAATAATCAATGCTGATATGTTTAAAGGTACTTCTGATCAGAATTTCGATAAATCGCTGAATGATGCTGGTATATTTAATCATATTGACGAATTATGCTCGCCATTCTATCAAACCAAAAACCCTTATCAGTTTCTCCCTGTGTCATCGTTATAAATGTACCTAGTTATAATCTGTGATGGTCTGGATTCTGTAAGCTCATTAAGCTAATCATCTGTAAAACGTTTTACTACACAGGCCATGATTATTGTCGTTCGTCTAGATATACAAATGGACCAATATGACAAAGATATGTTCAACTGGATTTTAACGTAAGAACATAATTATAAACCGACATTGTGGCATCGATATATAGCTCTCGACATTGCAGTATTGACAGGATGTTTGATTGATGTTACCTGGCAATAGCATCACCGGTAAGTTGCCTATAAACAACCAACAAGAGAAAACTCGTGAAAATCAACCTCTTGTCACCTTAACACTATCCAATGTTATTTGTCCAAAGTCGTATTCACTCTATTAGAAAAAAAACACGGAATGAAGATAATGGCAAGAAACACCAGGGCTGGGAATCAGGGCCCGTATTCACAAAGCTGCTTAAGTATTTATTAAAGTTAAGAATTATTCAGCAAAATTTCATTTGATCATGAAAAAAGTTAAATGTAAAATAATTAAGTTGACATTTTATCTTTTGTACTTATAATCTTTCATTTAGGATCATACAAAATTAAGTAAAATGGGGTTCAGGTATCAAACATAATGTCTGAAAATTCGCTAAATTTGTCTTAACTTTTAGAAATACTTAAGTAGCTTTATGAATACGGACCCTGTTGTTGTTAAGACAGTACAAAATTTGCCTTGGTTCTTAAATCGAACTTGGAATCATGTGTTTCTAAATTATGTATTTCTTTCTTTGTCCGGTGTTTTACATAATACTGTGACTCTTTTAACGGGAAGTTTGTGATAACAGACGAGCACAACAGTCACTCATCAATCAATTTGTAGAACACAAAGTCAAAAAGTGTGTTCAATTACATCATTAGTCATCCACCTTTGGCAACATTGCTCTAGTGCATCTCTGTGATGTAGCATTCATTAGCTATACAGTCTAAACACATCTCATCTTCTTGACGTATTGACTATATGGTTAATACGTTAGGTAAAGTCTGATACATGAGGTATCTAGGAAGAATGCTACTGTTGTGAAAACAAATACATTCAATGTAAGTGAACAGGGTCCGGAGAAACAAGTCCGCAATAGTAGTTAACTGAGGAAATACACAGTGTGGCGAATAAAGATGTTTACAATATCCCACTATCGTTGACAGCCAGTTTTTATTTTCACATCAGACACGTTGCAATAACAAGAAAAACCGGGGTCTAATGAAATATTACAAAAAAAGTTTAAAAAATACTACATATTATTACCTGTCCAAAAATTTTAAAAACTTGAATTGTTATAACAATAAAAAGAAGTTACTGTTCACCCAGTCTAGATAAAACCAGATATGGTAAAAGATACGTGACTTTTTCCATTATGTCACAATACGCCTACATGTACTATTGACGTTAACATTGGTGTTTGTGCGGTAATACAATGTCTCTATTATCATTATCCGAAGTACATGCCTTGTTCCCAGGCTGTGGAGAACACTTTGATTGGACTTCACAGTCTAAAGCAATAATTAACACATACACCGAGCCAGACAGCAACACACTAGACGAGGTTATTACAAACACTTGTCAAATTCTTAACAGTCACGAATAACACTTCAACGTGACTTTACGTTAGTTATTCCCCATATATAACTAACATATTACGTTAATTGACTTTGTGTGTACCTTATGTAATGTACCGACATATATATGTAAATAAAAGGTTAATCAGTGCTAGTTTATTTGGTTAAACACCGATGTTTAAATAATTCATTCATCAACTCTGTGAACAGTATATAAGTATTATTTATCGACCACTCGTTATCATTATAATAGTATAGAGCGGAAATGGTGATCGCTTACAATTACACAAAAGGCACGCCAGTGTTTGCCAGAAACCAGAGAGAACACTGTTACATAATTACTAAACAGGAAATTAACAGCAATGTTCAATAAGTCGATTGTTTTCAGCAAATTGTTTCGAAAGCAATGTTTACCCGGTATGATAAATATGACTGCAGGGCGGCGGAAGGGACATTCAGAGAAATAAAGTTTTGTTCGTGGTCCGAGATACTGACGAGCACAATCGTAGTTATGTGGTTTCTTATGTGCCTTAATTTACTTGGTATCGCCATCAGAGGACAGCAGCGGCTTTGACAAAGACAGCCAATCAATTCTCTTCTTTGAATGTTGTCTGGACGGCTTGCTAAAAACCGACCAATGATATTTTATGACAGGATCACTGTTTCAAGTAATACAGGACTTTGATTACTCAGCTGTTGAATCCATGTTGTGCATCGGTTATTGTCACACGATAAACGATACTGACCATACAAGGATAATAAATGAGGAATGACATAAAACCGCTGGTTATAAGACCATCAAGTCTCCAAGGACAAAACCAATCGTAACATCGGCCAAACAGAGACGTTTCGTCGTTACACTTCAACCAGATAATGTATTACATTAACGTGTGTAAAACTTTATAGCAAAACCGAAACTGTTATACTGGAGAAATACTCAATTATCGGGATTTTTGGTAATTTAAGTATAATAATTGGCTGGTCAGAATAATTATTAGATTTACTTTTTTACTAACTAGAGAGTTCCCGGATAACCATAGTTCATTTCCATTGAGAGCTCCAGTGCTAATTCGATGAGCAGTGGAGCAGAACTTCAAAAATATTCTAGAGGAATTCAATCTTTTTTAAACAATTTAATCACACGCCAATAATTGTTTACTTCAGGCAATTGATAGATGTATGTTGTATTTTTTAAGGATGTCTCAACGAAAAAGATAACTTCAGAGCAATCTGAATTGTACTTCTTAAAACTTAGTAATGATAATTAAATAGAAACTCATCTAATCGAATTTTGAGATCGAAATTCTGTTTAAGGGCTCGGGTTTACATAAGGAATACTTACCGTATTTATCTTTTCCTGGAGAAAAGCGGACATGACATTGGACTAAGGTTGGTGGTCGTTTTAGGCTCTGTTTTGCAATGTATTGATTTTCCGAGAACCTTTTATTTCAAACTATAATCTGTTTTTTTCATTTTAGTTTAATACAATATACTATGAATAAAAGGGATGTCAATTAGACATGCTGGCTGGCTAGAAGTCTTAATACAACAACACTTTTAATATTGAAGACAGTTTTTCAGAATACCTACTCAATTAGCCCTCGATAAAATTGATAATTAATTAACAGGTGAGACTCCTCATTCTAACTCGAATTTAGTCTAAACATATTCATATTCAATTTGAAATTGCAAAATTGGTCAGGCATGTTTGACTGTTCTGGAAAGGGTGATCTCTTCAATAGTGTTCCAAGCTCACATTTTAGACTTTATTAATTTAACTTTTTGCATGTAACTGCTTGCGTCAGGAAGTTCTCCAGTCCAAATAATATTTGTCACGGACATTTCTAAGATTCTTTCTTGAGACTCAATGTCGACTATATTATGTGCACTTAAATCGGGTAATGGAGGCTAACTATGTGGACGTGTAAGAATGAATGTGGTTAAAGTCCTCTTCAGCCCCTCCTACTTGAGGAGCAGATATTTTTTAACGATTTTACCAGGAAAGCGCTGATGAAAAAAGACATCCATTTCCTTTTTGGTGACGTCAGGTGATTTTTTTTGATTTTTTTTTTATTTTTTGTTTCGGCAAAAGGAGAATTCGAATAGAGTCATTTCCAAGTTTGGTCCACTTCGTTGGAAATCTGCCAATTGGTTGAGTGATATAATCGACGGAAATAAAATAGTAATAGTAAACCCAAATGAAAACTATTTGACAGGTGATCGCCTTGCTGATATGATCTCATGATTCGGTATCAGTGATGATACGGTAACAACAATAACTGCTTATTGCCGTATTTCAAATTAAACCTTTGTTTAACACCGCATTATCTTTACAACTACGTAATCTATGACAAGACCTGCCCTTTGTAAAGCGCCCATTTATGTGTTGATTAGCTGATTGGTATAATGCTGAAAATACACAGTTAGTACGACCGAGGGTTAAAATTCACGAGAATATTTACCTGTTAAGTTTCTCACATGGTTTACAATAAAATTTAAATATCCTCAAGCATTAATGAGATTTTTTTTCTTGACAAAACATGTTCTAAAAAACATGTTTCCAACAGTTGAAATGTTTTGTTATTTATATTTTACAAATCGATACGAATATATCTAAAATATTGAAAAATATAACTCATTTGATTGGTCAGAAATGTGATGACGTCGGCGTATGGGGAAGAAGTCATTGTACTATCCCCATCAAACGGCTGCGTCAGAACGATTTTAGACACTAGCCCCCATAGCGGAAAGATCTCAAATTAGCGTGATATGTACTAATTAAAACATTGTGTGTTTGTTTGTTTGTATTTTTGTTTGTTTGTTTGTTTGTTTGTTTGTTTGTTTGCTTGCTTGCTTGCTTGTTTGTTTGTTTGTTCAACTTGGGTTTTACGCTGTAGGCCTATACTTAAGGTTATTTCACTCACATGACGGCGTGCCAGCCCAATGGGTGAGGGAAACCACCTTCAACACCACTGGCAACAAACAAAAACAACACGGGACAAATACGCTATGCATGGGACGCAATACAGACACCACAAACAGATCAGCTTCCTGTTCCCCTTTAGCTCGGAGAACACCAGGGCAACAGGAAGCTCCGTCCAAACCTCTGCATTAATTCAAACATAATTTTTTTTTATAATTTTTCACAATTTAAGCTTTATTCAATACCACAAATAACCACTACAGTCCAAAAATTTAAGAGGTGTTCCCTTTTAACGTTGTGCTCTCACTAATCTATACACATGTGTGTGTGTGTCCATGCGTGTAAGCGAAGCAAATTATAGGTACAGATGTCTCTTTACGGTTGGCATAGATTTATTTAACTGGTTTTCTCAGTTATTCAAAAAAGAAATTAAATTATTTATGAGTACATATTTGAATCAAACCAAAGAACTAAACATGTCTAGGATTTGAAATATGTATTTTGTATTCGTCACACGTCAGTGGAGATTCAAATACTATTGTACTTCCATGTGGCTAGAATTTCACCTGAATACATTTTGAATATCAAGATATACCGAAACGCAACCTTAGGTCAGAGAGTTTCGTATAAGCCTGTAGATACGATAGAAAACTCGGACAATAGCTGTAGGAAGAAAATATACTAAATATTTCACATGGAGAAAATTAAAAGGACACGGCACAATACCTACACCTAAATGAGGTATGTATTGCATAGGAAACAAGAGTGGGGGAAACACTTAACGTTTTATTTTTATCCATAAGAAAATTTTCAAAAATGACGATTTACAGTTTAGTACCCGATTGTCAGTCCTTTTCATTAAATAAATATAGTTGGCTCAATCGAGTAAAAAGTATATCAGGCAAAAACATAATATGACAGTACAAGTACACAAGAAAAAAACCCAGGTTATTTTAGCGCAACCAATATTCTGCGATATTACGCCGTTGTTCGGCTAGATGAGATTGCTATATTTATCTTAGGCTTTAATAATTTAACAGTCACAAATGTGATACGAAACGACTTTGGATTAGCGTTTACTCAATTACAGTACCAAGGCGAAAACCTGTGCCACAGCCTGATTTAAAAGCTGGCCATAGAGCTCATGTCGTGAGAATAAAATAGGGAAAATAAATATTTCAGGCGAAATCTTAAATAATTGAAACAACACACGGCTCACTGGGATGCGAAGATGAATTGGATGTGAAGTAATCAGCATTACGAAGATATGTGCAGAGTTATTTCTGTCAAAGTCTGACTTTTTGTAGATGTTGCAAATGACAATACATAAGCAGAACTTAACATCAGGCACGGAAAATAATTACTTCGTGTATTATCTTTGTTAATTCAATGATTCCAAGTAATGTACGAGGACGTACTGGGTTTATTTGTGCAAATATTACAGATATTACAGTAACAGATGGATTATGTGTCGTATCTAGTTCTAGTTTTGTATTTTGTTTTATTATATATACCCATATTGAAGAGATAGCGGGTATTATATTCGGCACAATGGGAATTAATTACTTCAGACATGCTCTTCCCAACATTCCCTGTATTAACTAAGATCTTAATCATGCCACTGGAGCTATGTGTGGTTAATACGAGAGGTCGAAACGGCGACAGCTCCTAGGCTTCACGTGGCAAGTGTCTCCTATTGCGAGGCATGTGATATCTTTATAATACCACACATTAACAATATAACACGGGTTATTCATGACCACTGCTGTGTTAATAATTCTAGACCAGTAAGTCAGCAAAGTTTTGGACGGGTTATCACATATGCTCCTGGGTAGACATTTGTGTAAATATAAAATAGTACCGTATGTGCTCATCAAACATACTGCAAATCGCCGCATTAAATACTTATATACTTGCCATGTCAAAACTGTGACAAATATACACATATTTTTAATATAGTGCTCTAGATATAAACATATGCCAATGTAAATATTAAGGAAAAAATATTATGCCTTACCTGTTTCTGATAATTTCACGCTGTGGCGCCTCTCTACAGCACAAGTAAATAAATCTCATTAATTCCTTCTAAACGTCAAATTAATCAACCATTACGCCGAAGAAAGTTAAAATCATAGACAGTGTAATACTATAACCAATCCCTTTTATCAAAATGGCTTTGTTACATGAGCTTGGCCCAGAATTCCGCCGACGGTCAGTGGATGTGCCTCTCAGTAATTCCCCGCAAGAATTTATGGCCTCTGAAGTAAGGCCGAACTATAGTGTGTGTTCGGCTTAAAGCAACTCATATTAGCCGCTCTTCCATCCGCTATTGATACATCTATGCTGATTTATACGAGCTATTTGTCTCAGACTGGCCGTCTCTCGGCTGCAGGCCGCTAACCACTTGTTACTGAGCTCTCTCACAGTCATAACAACCGCTCGATATTCCCTCACTTCTCCATAAGATTCTGTTCTGAAGAGAATGGTTTCTCTGAGGTGTTGTGTAAGGTACATGTGTTTTTGACCGCACTAGCATTAACAATGGACACGTTAACCTATAAAGGCTGCATTAATACTAAACCCTTACATACTGGCCGTCTCGAGTGTTACAGGATTGAGATAAACCGCCAACGGCACATCGCCAAATGCTTATATGGCTAAACTCTTAATAACGAACAATAATTGAAATTTCGTCACAAAATAGGTCTTTAATTGCACATTGCGCTTTTTATTAATGAAAAAAGAGAGCTGAAATCTGTGGGATACGGCTACTTGCTATTTCTATGCTGAAGTAAACCGATATCTTCGAGTAGAATTCAGAGCAATAAATATTGGAAGTGATATTAATTCAAGGAATATCTGGAATCTCCGAAGACTACAAATTAACACTATAACGACCATCAACTGGCCGCAGCAACAATGAGAAATATTGGAGTCGAAAATAACATCTTTGATTGGTTGAGAAAAAGCCCACTTCATCCGTTCGAATTGTTCCCTTAACATAGGTACGACATTATTTAAGGTCAGCCAAGTATCTAAACCACTTGATGTTTCTCATAACGTATATGTTGTACATATGTCAACACCTGTTACGCAGGTGCCGAGATAGATTTAGACATGTTTACGATGCCTAAGTAATCTCATCGCATGTTCCTCTTTGATTTAATAAATTAAAATAAATTATGCAATGTTGAAAATATACATGTTATGTAAAAATGAAATAAGCCTATACAAACCCTAAACATGAATGTCCTTTGGTAAGGACATGATGGTCTTCAACATACAGTTTTCTTACTACGAACTCACTGGGTATATGTATTTACGCTTGCAGTTGGCATAGACGAAACTATTGAGAGATTATTTCAAGGGTCACCTATGACGGCCATTTTAAGGTCTGACCAATTAAAAGCATATTATTTATTAATGTATACTTGTGATATGCTTAAAAGTTTACATGATCTAAAGATGGTGTTAGTTATGACCTTAAGTGTCCAAACACCATATTATTAAAGTAAACTTCCTTTATATTTAGACTGATAACGCCGTATACCTACTTTGTTATGCCACCTGATAGTGACTCCCCTGTGGTCAATCTAGAATCTCAACATATTGAGATGACGGGTTGTACTGCACCACATTTCTCCCATCGATTTCCCCTGACTTTGGCGATCCTGTAGACCTTTTAAAGCAGAGCCATATAAGTGATTGATGACGACTCTAACGTCTCCTTATTTCGTCTATAGATTCCTAATGCCCTTTACACAAATGTCTCACGAATAGAAAACTGTCTTGATTTTAACACGAGATTCCCATTTGTATTCCGCCCTCATCGCTAAACCTATTGCCACATTTCGAAACTCTGTTTAATCTTAAAACCAGATGTATTGTTGAACAAATTGGTTCTCCAAAAAACTGCTTTATTTCATCACACACGTATACGTGAAAACGAACGAGGAAGGAGAGAAGTACTCACAAGAAATGTATCAATCTGTTCTTCGAAGGGGCCCGAAATACGTTACATATTGTTTACACTGTTAGTGCTCACTTCAACAAGAAGTGGAAAGCAATGCCTCTCGCTGTTCTTCGTGGAGGTGCAAATTAAAGTACATTGTATTTACACTGTTCGTGCACCCTTCAACTAGAATTGGAAAGCAATGCCTCCCGCTGTTTTTCGTGGAGGCGCAAATTAAAGGACATAGTGTTTACACTGATAGTGCTCCCTTCAACAAGAAGTGGAAAGCAATGCCTCCCACTCTTCTTCGTGGAGGCGCAAATTAAGGTACATAGTGTTTACACTGTTAGTGCTCCCTTCAACTAGAAGTGAGATTCTTCACACCATACAAAGGATAAAATAGATAAACTTAAATCATCCACTGAAAGCGATATAGACAGCTGAATGTTTACTGTTAGCAAATGGAAGGAGTTCATATTTATGTTTTCTTTGCAAAAAAAACTAAAGTACTTCAACCAATAACATTGTAAATCAAAATGTAACTTGTGTTATGGATTTTGTGATATATGTTTATTTTCGAATAGCCAAGGCAATGCGTTTAATAATCTACACAATGAACATTTTAAGCGCAAAACAAAATATTGTGGGTCTTTTTTTCGTAGAGCGCTGAAATTACCGAATCCACGTCTGGTTGTTTCGAATAGCGTTTTTATGACTAAGACCTCCGTTTGGCACGGTGTTCTGAAACATTGTATATATCATGAATTTGTACTTCTGGACAGTAACCATCAACTGGAAATAATATATATCAACACCTTACTACTTACTTGTGATAAGAAAAACTAGTATATTGGCCTATCACATGAACAATAATATGTGGTGAATACAGAAACCGGACAAAGGCTTTCTGTATACAGTGATTTTTTTAAGCAAATATTGAATGTTTGAAAATTAAACATCATGATTTGTCAGGTTGAGATGTTTAATATTCAATGGGCGCGACGCAATATTTGAGCAACAGTTGACAAATCAAGATGTTCCAATTTCGAACAATCAGTAAAACCGAATCTATTCGTTCCAGTGCTTGAAACGAGTGTTATTTCTTTTACCATTCCTTGTACTCCAGTTTACGGGTATCACCATATTGTATACAAATCACAATTGGACCGATACGATCTTGTGTTTTATGTAGACCTTTTTTCCCTGGGTTAAACTCTTATTCACAGTCAAGTTCTTAAAACCATATACTAATCTATATACCATTGTACTTATCGATGTAAAAGATGGAATAGGATCTAAGCAATATATAATCCAATCAGTAATAAGTTGAGATGTTATTGACCAGGTTTTGGGCCAATAATTAGCTGGAGACGTAATATTATTGAGAACCGTATGCATGGTATTGATTATAGTATGGTATCAGCCTGAATAAGGCAATAACTACTAGAGCTGTAATAGTTACATCTGCTGGAGACGATCCAATATTATAGCTGGGAAGAATTCATGTAATCAAGAGAAGGTAAATGTCTAATGAATATTGATGACATAGTCATCATAACAAATTGATTTGATCTTTTAAATACACCTTAATGTGATTTAAAGAACCGATTTCTGGATTGATTCGAGGCATGGATTTGATCGAAATACATCATCATATTAAAAAGTAAATCATGTTGTTGGATACGTGATGCCTTGTAGATCTATAACGATATGTGTGCTTTTACGGAATCAAAAGGTAGTCAATTATACGTTGGATTGCCATTAATAGCCATGAGCGTCACCAGGGGGGGGGGGGGGGGGGGGGGGGGG
>JAVFBX010224326.1:0-11180 GCA_034783855.1 Mopalia kennerleyi | reverse complement strand
CTTCAAAATATCTTAACAGTGTGGGCGTCAAGATCCATTCATGGATCTCTTGTTTGCTTTGTCCTCTGCTTTTTCTTCTCAGAGATTTTAGACTAATTGCTGAGATTATGAAATTGTCACAACAAAAATTCTGTTGATCATTAGGGGCAAGGGCTAAGCAAATGAAACTCATATCACAGAAGTTCAATGGGCTAGGATAAATATATAAACACATAAAGTGGAGTTATATTGTGCATGTCCTTGTGACAGTCAAGTGCTATCCGGATCCAGCTAGACATCACATTGCTTTTGGATTGATTCATATGTGTGACGTCAACGCCACCATCTTTAAATGTTTATGTTGTAGCAAAACTCCATCTAAAAATTTGCACAATAATTTAAACAGTCATGCCAAACTTTGCGCCCATCTAAATCGAACTGGTGAAGTCTGAGGAATTTGTGCATAGCAGCAGCACACCAAATCGGAGTGTTGATGGGGGACCAGGACACTCTTTCATGAAATTTCCTACGGAAGTTTAACATGGGATGACATCATATAAAAATTTGTCTGAAGATGTTTCAGTAAAATGTGCCCACTCTTCCTGGTCCAACAGCTACTTTTCTCAATCAATATTACAAACCTGTTCTTCAGAGAGTGCCAAAATAGATAAGTTGCGTATTGATCTTAAACTAAAGTATACACACTATTGTGTAAAATTGTCTCTTCAAAGACATTTCTAACAAAATTGTGACTTATTGATATGGATGCTCTCTAAGCTACATGAAAGGGGCAACATAATGCTGATCTTTTATGCTGTCTCACTCAGAAAGTTTACATACTTTTTCTTGTCATTGATAACAGCGGCATTAAATAATTACAGAAGTGGGGCTGGGTCCTTTCTTCCTTTGGACTGCCATGCTGTCATGTGAATCTTTTGACAAAACATTTCTATATAGTGCAAATCAAAAGAAACAAATTGAAAGTGCAGTTTGATTAATCTTTTCTATTAAAGATGGGGATACGTTTTATCACTGCTTTAAAAATGTTTTCAGAGATGTATGCCCTCAAGCTTCTTCCTCCTGATGAGACTGTTCATGAGAGTTGACGGGGTCTTAGTGAGAGTCAACGATACCAGGGTCTATCATGAGGTACTGGGGTCAGTTTTATAGAAAGATTGATTGATTAACTGGTGTAAATGAGGAGGAAACAAATCTAGTTTGTATTGCTTATATTACATTTTGTCAGCCAAGTATATGGATGTTCATAAATTATTCAACTGAAATGTAGACAGATAGGAATAAACAGGGGCTGATACTTGTGTTCAACAGGTGCCACCAAGTATGACCATTCATTAGGTAGCCCACTGACCATAAAACTAGAATTACCAGAAAAGATAATTTTTTCTTTCAAATATGTTGTTATTTTCTTGTGAAGGACTATATTGTAAAAATTCTTTAGAGCTGATTATATAGAGACCATTATGTCATGGTAAAAGATTTGCAAGGGATATAATTAATTCTCTCAAGTCTCAAACATATTCAAAAGATGGAGGTCATCAGTTGCAGATCTCAATCTCTGCTTTGAATGCATCAGTTCAACAGAAAGCTCCTTCCACCCATACCATAAAGAAGATAGCATATATTGCTTTCTGTTGGGTCAAAAAATGAAGAGGCTAACATGGGTATAAATAATTAAGATATTGCAGGGTTTAGTCTGAATAACATTTAAGGAAGAAGCCGTTGTAATATGAGTGAAATACCCTTGAGTAATATGTTAAACACCAATCAAACAAACTGATCTCTGTGTAGTCAAATTTAAAATTGTTCATCAACATGATATATCAGTGCGGTGGTTATAAATTTTAATGATATTTAAAATTGTCCTCTCTATTTTTCAGACGGGGAAGAACTATTTATTACGGGAATACACCAGTAAAGATGACTATGTCTCTGATATCAAGGTTAGTAAAACAACTACAACATAAGTTAATGATCCACATAAAGCTGCACTACGTACATTATTTTAAAGAGACATACCAAATAAAACAAATGTAGGACAGTGTATAATTATCCTTTAACAACAATTTTTGTATAACAACAGCATTGATCTAACAAAGGATAAATGAGTAAATAAATATTTGGCAAACAATCCCTCTGGCTTCTCTTTTAACTTTCAAAGTGGGCTTTCCATACAAAATATATATATATGTATTACCAAACATTACAATATTCATTGGTACTGTCAATATAAGAATTAGGCAAATAGCTTTAACATATGGCAAATGAGCCTAATCATAAGAAAACCAAAAGGGTTTATAAGAACTGTAATTTGGCCTTTTAAATTTTGAATATTTTAAATACAAGGTCTGATTGAAATTGAGTTTTATTAAAATATTGAATATTCTCACATGTAGTTGAAAAGGGAGTATTAAATATTTTTAAGCTTAAATTTAATTTTTTTTTTAAATTATAAATTCAGCCCCCTAATCGGCTTGTATCAATCCCTGATCAAGGTAGCAAAGTTACTTCATAGATTTTTTTTCTTCTCTGATACAGGCTAAACCTCACCTATTGACTGATGCCAATGAGATGGCGAACTGTTTGACAGTACGGAAAGATTTTGTGGAAAAACTGGAACTCCCATCTTCATTTGATGATAAGAAATCATCATGACAGTTTTGTCAACAATTGCCAACATCAGTTAATCATTTGTAAATATTACAGTACCATGAAATGTCACAACCATTAATGGGCTCTGGTGTGGCATAATTGATTTGTATTGAAGAGCTTCCATTGCATAGCACATGTTCAATAACATTTGTGAATTCAAGGTACAATGGTCTTGTTCAGTGGCTTAAAAAGGGAGATAAATCTGTTACTCATTTAACAAGGACTGCCATTGATCACATTGACTAGCCTTGTAGGGGTATTCAGTTTGTATTGTTACTCACTGACATAGGTGGCACTGGTAGTTATATGAGTGACAAAGTTATCTCCCTTCTTTTTTACCACTGGCCAACTGCCATTGTAAGAATGAAGTTAATCAATGGTTTCTGACAGACCGTTGAATGCCCTGGTATTTTCAGAGCTTAAGAGCAACATACAGGCAGCTACTCTGTTATGACAGCTACTTCTGTAACTTCACACAATTTCTCTGCATGCCCCCCACATTAATGTGCTCTTGTGTCAACAAATATGTGAAGGGAGGTTCGGGGAGAGCTTCATGTTGTTCTAGTGCCCTTGAAGTCGATCTGTTTGTTATGTCCTGCGATTGTCCTGTTTTTGTGCTGTCCTGTATTTGTTTGTTACCAGTGTTGTGGGTGGTTTCCTTCCCCCATGGGGCTGGGACGCCAACAATAACATGTGGGTGAAATAAGCTTAAGTATTTCGTAAACTCACTTCAAACAAAGCAAATTTTAACACCTTTGAGTAAGACATTAATTCCCAAGCAAAAAAATCAATTGGCTTGCTAGTGGTGTAAATAATCACTATGTTTGCTAGGTCATGCCGATCATGTAGAATAACAACATCTGACCTGATACAACTTCACACAGTGCTGTCTCATTTGTTGTTGTGGTTATGTTATGTGTTCAGAATTGAGGATTGTATAAATTATAGGTGCAACTTTAATAATTTCTATTTGTATATTTATGTATATATTTTCCCGCAGGGTCAATTATGATCATCATATCTATGGCAAAGATTGCATTCAGAGTGCTTAGGTTTTTTGTTATATGCCTTGTTTCATTCAATAAAATAAGTGCTCATACATCTGTTTTAGAATATTTTTTCATACATCGCGTCAAATATTTGTATTTTACAAAACACAGTAAAAGTCAACCGATAAAAGAGTTAAGACAATTGTTGTTCTTTGAGTTCATGCCCATTTCTGAGGTACAGCAGAGGGTTGTAGCTCAGGTCCAAGACAACCACAGAAACTCCCTCAGAGCTACAGTGTACAGTTGAATTATAGCAACTTCATTGATTTTGAAACAATACAAATGTAATTGTCATATGCTCTTTTGAGATGAGGACTACATTGTATTTTTGATAGCTCCTCCCAAGACGTCATTGATTTGATAACGTCTAGACTCATTTGCCAATGAGAAATAGTCTTAAAATGAATTCAACTTTTACTGGGAGTCCCCTACATAGAATTTTAAGGAATTCGAATGGTTAACTTTGATATAGGGAAAAAAATGTGTTTGTCACAAGAAAACCTCACGTCAGCTGGCAAAATTTATTGAAATTTTCAAACCGTGATAGTAATGGGATACAAATTTATTGATTGGTATCCTTTATTAAATGCATTGATTAATTGCTTGCCTGACAATAAACCAAGAGTATTTATCCCTGAACTTAAATGAATCAAATTTTTTTTTTTTTTTTTTTGTCAAATGTTTTTGCACTGATTGGTCCAAAACACTTCACATCGCATAAAACAAAAACAAATCAATTCCAATTGGTCATTAAGAATTATTCCTCTCCCCACATCTCCTTATTGCCTCTTTGCTCATGTGAAAACGTTCTCCATTAAAGCAGATGTCTACCCCATCACTTGAAAATGAGCTCTTGTATATCATTGACCGACCCCGCTTTACTGAGAGTTACAATGCCAGTCTTTTCCGATAATATTTATGACTAATAAAACTTTTTCTAAACACTGGAATGAATTTATTTGGTATAACAAAACAAGTACCAAATCCTTGAGAATGTAACATCATGAATTGTTACCTTTTGACACACTTGTTATGCTTAACAATTGTTGAACATCCAGTGTCTCTATCTGACATCATAATGTTCCATTCTCAAACCTGCAGAAGTAGCAAAGCTTTCTTTATTTAGCACTGGAGGAAAATTAATTTTCCAACATTATGGATATATATGCTTTATATCTTGGTTATGCTACTGCCATTCATAGTTGGAATAAACCGGTATCATATAAATAAAGAATCCTTCTTAGTAAGCATGTGTAAAACACCAATCAATCAATCAATCCTGCAGTAGTTGTGAAATGATTTAGTTGTATTAAGTCATTATAGATACAATATTGTGGATTCATAATAAAGACATCTGAAATACACTCAGGGATTCAGAGAAGATATTTCTTGCCAAAACTAAAATGGAAATTAAATATTTTTGCTTAAATATGTTTTAGAAATAGAATATATTGCGCTTAATAATATTTTGTACAGGCCGTTTATATAGCTTGTTCACAGTGTTTGAAAACTTAGAGAAATATTTATATTTTTTCCTGGTTAATTTATGTAACAGTATCTATGTAAAATAAATAAAATATATTTTTTATTGTGGTATGAAGACATAAATGTATTTTGTGTACCGTAATATCAAAGGCTGTATGAAAATCACAATTAATTTAATATACTGTGATTTATTTGGAGTTTTTTTTTTATGGAAATAAACTTGCTCGTCAACAAGCTCTCAGTTAAGTTTTTTGTGTGATTTGATGTTATTTACAGTATTTGTAACAGTGGATGAAACGACCATGACATTCTTGTCTGTGTAGTTCACTATTGTATTCAGAGTTACAGGGCACCAAGAGGCTGATAGGTAGTTGCTGTTCGTACTTCCCGGTCTTGTCACACCATAAAGGGTGTTCTCCCTTTATCTATTGACCTGTCACAATGCTGTCTGGGGCTGTTTCCTTAACCCATTGGGCAGTCGTACTGCTGTCTGAGTGAAATAACCTTCAGTTAAACCGTCAAACAAACCAGCTTTGTTTCCTCAAAGTCGTCAGCCCATGGCGAGGGGTTAGTGAGTGCACTTTCTTAAGCCTACATGTACTTCGATGTGCCAGTCACGGGATCGAGTCCGTCTGTCGACCCTCAGGTATATGAGTGAGTCACAAGATGTGGCTTGGGCAATGACGAGGTTTCCTCTTGGTTTTCTGCCATCATAGGGCAAGGAACAGTGTGAAGTGGACAATCCGTCGTCATATAAGTGAAATACCCTTGAGTACGACGTTAAACCCCAATCAAACAAACAAACAAACAAACAAACAAACAAACATCAAAGTGGCGACAGCCTGCTGTGCTTGGACACTCTGAGATACATCCAAGTAGCAAATCAATGTTTCTCATCTTAAATTCTTAGGAAAGATTTTTAAAGAAAGACTGGGATAGTGCAATGACTGTGAAGGTAGTGACTTGGTTGATTGATTGCTTAAATGTCCAAAAGCATTAATAAAAACATACTTTTTGTTTTTGATATTAAATTTAGTCATAATAATCTTTTTAAAATGGTGAAAAATCTAGCATACTTGATTGGTCAAAAGCTTGATGACCTATGGGTATGGGGAAGAGGTCACTGTACAAATCACATAGGCCTGCATCGTAACTCTTGGCAGGAAAATGTTATTTGGTGTGATATCTATTAATTGAAACAAAATTGTTCGTTAAAATTTTTACACAATTAGCTTTATCCATTACCGTATATGACCACAACAGACCAACACTTTTACAGGTGTTCCATTTTAAGGGTATATTACTTAAATGACGATGTATTCTAACAATAATTGACACTAACACAACCGTAAAATGTGAAGAATTTAGATACTGTTGAAGGTTTATCTTCCCCCAGTGCCACGTAAAGACTGCACTGCTACTCTTCAAACAAACTGCTCTGGCAATTGCTGGGGTGGTTTTTACGAGTTTTCCTCCCTGTCTTCCACCATACTAGGGCAAGGAACAGCTAAAAGTGGACAATCCGTCGTCATATAAGTGAAATACCCTTGAGTACGACGTCAAACTCCAATCAAACAAACAAACTGCCCTAGCTAGAGGTGTCTTGGCCTGTTGCTCCAGTAAGGTTATATTGAAATAACACTTTGCTGATAAGATGAAAGTTTTAAAGCTGCTGGGCAAATTGAAGTACATGTAAGTTCGCTATTTGGAGTGACTACGCTGCTAAATGCCAATCAATCCATGTTAACACAATCAATCAATCACTCAATCACATGGCCTAACAATTACCAGATTGCTTTTCCACAAAACCATCACTATAAGTTCACAGGAGAAAATACTTTAAAAAATGTTGAGTGTTTATTTGATTCTTGTGGAATAACTCGTCATTAAGATTTTTCAATAAAGGCAGTGCAGAGACTGTTTAGGGAAGTACATTCTGATATCACTGTTTTTCTACAAGCTTAAACACCAGGCATCGACAATTCATGTGATTGAATAACCCTTCAGTATGATATTCAGCATCATGCCAAACATGACGAAGATCTGTCATTTTTTTTTTTTTCGTGTAACAATGCAGTTAAAAAAAATTGTAATCTTAAGACAGGGTGCCAGCCTAATGTGTGAAGGACAGCACTGAACAACATCAATGGCAAGACCAGACGATCACAGGATGCATTAAAAAAAGGCTTAATGTTGCCCCTAACTTCGAGAACCCCAGGGTAACAGGAAGCTTCCTTTCAAAAACCAGCCTGTGGTATTTCTAAAAAGAAACAAAATGCACAATATCAAGATTTTAAAAGCCTCTATTTATTGCAGTCAAACCTTCTACTCAATAAATGTTTACAAATATAGAATTCCAAAAAAATGTATAAACTAACCTCTAAAATTATAAATACCCAATAGTGCCACCATTTAAAGTTTACAAAATTATGATCCTTTACAGTAGGCAGTTTAAACTGCAGTCGAAAAATACGAAATGAAAGAAAGCATTTTTAAGGTAAATTTAGCACAAAATTTAGTTTAGTAAGAACATACATGTAATGTATTAGCAAGAGACTGAGACGTGTCAGATAAGCTAATTTTAAGTATTATTTTCAAATTTGTATAGCTATTTCATTTATCTGCCAAAAATTGATAAAACACTGGCTGAAGCAACTGCAAAACGAAGAGTTCTCAAACACATCCTTAAACACAAAACCTAATTTCACAATACAGATAATCCCCAAAACAACAAGTAACCATGTGTCTTTTTACATAAAACTTTTAAAAATCTAACAAAATTAAAAAATGCTCTCAGCAGTTTATCACAGACAATCTACATGTTATAGAAGTTATTAAATATATAAGATACCTGATTTGCTAACTAGTATATGTAAATAAACTATTTAAAAATAATTACAAATCTTCAAATATATATTTTTTTTATCATACAAAATTTAAATTCAAACATTGTGACTTTAATGTTTTTAATATTGTAACCTGTTTGCACAACAGTGCATATATTATCCCTGTACATTAATATCAATTGAATCATTAACAATATTGTTTATAAAAATTGTTACAAATTTGTAATACTAGTACTATATCTGAGTTATACAAGGAGATATTTCCTGCCTCTTATATTCATTGTAGATTTTACAAACAAATCAGTTTAAGACATTTACATGCATTAGAGCTGGAAAAGATAAAATTTCGACAACCATATATTACCTGTCGGTAAAATGACAAAACCAGCAAAAACACCGGGCCACAATTGTTATTTGTCAACTGTGGGCACAATAAAGCCTGATTTTCGTAACTCAAAAAGTAAATACTATAACCAAATCAACATTAATTAATATTTTAGCCATATTATGACCAATCCTAATAAGACTAGGACTGCTAAAATTTCTGGCTAAGAATAACAATTAAGCCAGTTATAAAAACACACAATTTTGCATGAAAAAAACCCCCAACAATTGTACAATAATACTAAATCACATCCATAGGATATTACAAAGAAAACATTTAATCAATTGTAGTTAAAGAATATAAAAGCTGAGGACTATCCAATACGAGTTTTATAATGCTGGAATGTAAATAGAATTTTTCTTTTCAAATAGAGATAGATTTAACTAATTTAGCTTCTCCTCCATGGTAGCTTGATAAGTTTGCGCCCATCCGGCCATTCAAATCGTGTCTGATACTCTGTATAGCCTTTCTCATAAGTGGAACGACCCAGTGGACGGCCGTGGATGGCGAAATTTGGCGCTGGATTGATGGTAAAGTCACTAGTGGGCAAATCTGTTGGCGGACACTTGTAACGCTTCATGTATTCTGTTCGGCCTGGAAACGTGGTGTTTATACCACAGCGCTCTTGGATCGACATCGTGGTGTGCGCTCGTTGGAGTTTTGGAGCTGGCATTGATTCCCGAAGTCTAGCAGCATCAGCGGCATTCAGTTTGTTTAGAAGTGACGTCTGTTCTAGGGTGTGACTCACAGTGGCAGGTCGATCAGTGTGCATCCCAGAACTTTTAGGATAAAGACTGTCTATAGTTTGGTAACCTGGAATTTTAATAAGACATATAACATTGAACTGTATGAGTGTTTGTTTGACTGGGAGTAATGTCTCAAGACTTATATTGTAGCAGATCATCCATTTCACGCATGTTCCTTTCTTAAAATACACACAAATTTTTTTTTAAAAATCTTGAAAAAATCCCATCATGTGAATGACTCACTGACATACTTGAGATTGACAGACAGACTGAAACCCGTGAGTGGTTCATCAAAGGAGGATTAGTAGGCCGCTAGCTAACCACTAAACCACGGCGGTGGCTGAATAATGCTCATTATTGCTGCATTCATGGTTAAAACAAAGGGAGGACCAGGGAGGGTTGTACAAGTTTTGTTCTCTTTCTATCATAGTAAGGCACAGAAAAGAGTGAACAATCAGTCTAGCTTTTGAGAAGAAATCATCTACCTGAGTACGCTAATTAACACCCATGAAAGAAACTAACAATGAAAGAATTGGATCTTCTTGAGAAAATACCTACATATACTGACATATTGCTCTGAATGTACCAGGCATTGAATTTTTTTTTCGTCTAAAATAAGATGAATTATTCTTAAAAATATTATAATCGATATTCATATGCCAGTGGTCCCTTTCTCAACATATAATCTAGGCATTTCTGTCAAGTAAGACAAAACGTGGAATTTTAGTTCTGGGTTTAGGGTTAATAGAAACCTTAGTCGAACCTAAACCCAACCCTAAACTACACTTCACCATTAACCTATTTCTGGCATTACAAATGGTGTCCTATCTTACATAGTGAATTTATCATGATTTATAAACAAACATCTTGTGAATTCTGTGAACGCCATTGTATAAGAAATTACCGACAGGTAACTAGGTTTTATTACTTGAGCCATGCTAGGGTTGTAAAGAGCTTAATTTATAAGTGTTGCTTAAGTCATAACTAATTTATGCTGTAAGACATTTATTTATTTTCAAATTAATTGCAGCTTCTTCAAATATTTATTTCAGAGTTAAGGTAATTTTACCCCTTTTTCACTCACCCCCCCCCCAAAGTAATAAATAAGTTTTGTGTGATCATAATAAAGGTACATGTATTAAATCTTGGTTTAATGTTTTTTTAATGAAATACTATCATTATATACATGAAAATAATTGACAGGTAAAAACATTTATTGAATTATATGTGACACCTTGATCAAGGTTATTTCATTTTATATATGATCGACAGTGGTATACAACTAAAACAAAAAATATTTAAAAAATGGTTGAAAGCATGCAGATGGTGTTGAAAAAACAACCTATCTCACCTTTAAATTCAAATTTAGGCGGCAGAGTGTTACCCAAACGTGACCTGTTTAAAGACCCTGTCAAGTAGATCGGATCAACCATACCATAAAGTTGTCCAGGCTGGGGATACATCTGGCCTACAGCCAACTTCTGATGGAGAGGTACACCTACACACAAAGAAAATATTAGTAGGACAAAAAATTTAAAAAAAATATTTACAGAAATTTACTATCATTCAGATTTTTCTATATAAATAATTCAGAGTGATATTTGTTGAAATACAAGAATTCGAATTGGTTAACTAAACTGTTATTAAACACAATTCTGTAAGAATATGCTTCACCTAAACTCATCAACTCCTAATGCCGCTGTATATGGAGGACTCGGCCATTACCCATTGTATTATACTCGAGTGGTGAGGATAATTAAATATTGGTAATGCATTCTGATAACTGTATAATACAAAACTGTTCTGAAAAACAAACCACCCCAAAAATTGGTTGGCATTTGTGCGAAATATTTTATCAATATATGGGTATGCAGAAGTGTATTTATCCCCAAGTTCTGGTACAAACGTCAACAAGTTTCTTAAAACAATTGAAAATCTGCTTAAGTTTGTTTGTTTGTTTGTTTGATTGGGGTTTAACGTCGTACTCAAGGGTATTTCACTTATATGACGACGGATTGTC
>JAVFBX010224315.1:0-11181 GCA_034783855.1 Mopalia kennerleyi | reverse complement strand
GCAGACATAGACCTACATGTAGATAACCCACAACCAGTGATCATGTCTGTTGAGCTACAAACTTATCGTTAATGTGCAGACATAGACCTACATGTAGATAACCCACAACCAGTGATCATGTCTGTTGAGCTACAAACTTATCGTTAATGTGCGATGTCTGGAGAACAATCCTGTCAAGTTTAATGTCCAATCTGGTGGAATATTGTGATCAGTGTCCGCTGATCAAAAACAATAAGACAAGTAGCAATAAAGGACAGTACTACGGGTCCAATAAACATAAAAACTTTAACAGCTACGTTGTTGAAAAAAATATGCAATGTTTTTCAGACTGTATATACTAACTCATCTCCAATTTTGTCCATGACAAATCCTAACATTTTTGGTTTTTGTGACAATTTGATAATGTATTTGAACAAATTTATGTTTTGTGACAACTGTTGATGCTTTCTAACTGAAAAATTCATCTTCTGCATCTCAGACACAATTTCCAAGTCTTTTAAATAGCTTCCAAAATAGTAATTTTATGGACGAATTTGGGGTTGATACGATATCATGTGACTGAAAACATGTTGCAGTAAGATTGGATCACGTTGAGAGCGGACACAACAAATGGGTGTTTGTGGCATGTCTTACCTCAGAGACGTCTAGGACCAGAGGAAGCTCTAATTAGGCATATACTGCAAATTAACTAACTTCATACACTGGACATATGATTACCCTAGCATAAGGTTATTTCACTGTCATTGTTTTTTGACTGTTTCACTGTTTTTTATGGGGAGAAAAAATTAAATCAAGTAGTAGTTTCCGATAAACGGCATCTTCAGTGTGTAAAAATGTTCCACTAAAATGAGCTGAAAGATAGAAGCAGTGGTTATACCCCATGTGCCAGTTGCTCGAATGATGATTATTAGTCTCTTTCCCCATCGCTTATACCAGATTAGAGATAGACTTTCAACCTGACTGGACATAATGTAATAGAGGATTATATTTAATAGTGCTCCGAGCAAGCAGCCCTGGAAGTTAAAGGAAGTTATGCCATGGCTGGAAAATCATGCTAGTGTCTACTCGGTTTTCCACCAAAACAAAGTACATGTAGTCATATAAGTAAAATGCCTTTGAGTAAGGTGTTAAACATCAACTTTTTAGTCCAAAGTTAATCTCATTAAATATCTATTATATTGTTTGTTTGTTTGATTGATTGGGGGTTAAAGCTGTACTCAAAGAGTATTTTACTTATTTGATGATGAATTGTTCACTTAACACCTTGCCTAATTACAGCGGAAACCTCGTAACCTCGAAACCTCCGGTGATTGCTGGAGCCACAGCATGTGACTCACTCATACACCTAAGGGTCAACAGACGGACTCCATCCTGTGAACGGCACATTGAAGTACACTTTAGTAAGCTCACTCGCTAACCACTAAACCATGGCTGCGGGCCAAATTTCCATTATAATCATCTCCTTTAAAACACTGATAGTTAAAGTGAAGAATATTTCTAGAATATTATTCATTTAACAATAACCCTTAAAGGGTTATTGTTAAATGACTTGATATATTCTATTTTCTGATCAATCATTGGCTAAAATTCACCATGGGATCATACACTAAAGCTCCATATTGACCATAACTGTAAAGATGGGAGGATAAGCATAAAGCACACGACTTGTATGCTCTTGAAATTGTGGGAAAAAAAAGTCCAGTTTAGTTTCAGATATTTATTAAATTGAAAATCACAAAAAGCCGACCCTTTCATTCGAAGACAAAATCTTTGGCATATCCAAAAATACAAGTGTATTATATAATTTATATTTTTATAAATATATCTATATGGTAGAAAAACATAGGGAAGATGAATTCGTGAGAAACTTGTCAGTAGAAGTTTCAGTAGAAAAATAAGTAGGTATGCAAGTATTTTTAAAAACGCTGCAAAATGGAAGCACTTCAGATAAATGGTTATCTGTTTCATTTAGACAATAACAGATTATATTTTTAAGAAATACTACAGGAAAGAGTGGCAACATACTATACAAAGCATTTTTTTTTATAATGAACTTTTTTTTAACAAATGTACAAACAAAAATGTAACAGTAAAAATAATTAGAAAAAAACAACAGAATATTGTAAACATAAGGAAAAGCAAGTTAAGTATAAAGCAAACCAAACAGACTGTGAAATTAAAAACGATAAAAAATAAGTTTTTTGTTAAATGTCCAGTTTCTCAGTCAGCAGTTTTGGCAAACTTTGTAATATTTTTCTGTGTAATTGAAAGTGTATAAATATAGTATTCCAGAAAAAAGAAAACATACCCAAAAGCAAAAATCTGACAAACATTTTGTTTGCGTTGTACAACATACTCTGTAACGCAAGACGAACATATGGTTCCATACTTTAAACTTTTGTGGTATTTCTTTGTTACAATGTTTCAATATAACTCTACACTAACCACTGGGTTGTTTGTATTTTAACTAAACATTCATCATTCACACAAACTAATCACAAAAACACATTTGTGTAAATTGTTCGTTTGTTTAATTTGGATTTTACTGCCACTAATTGTCGTTTCACTCCAATGACATTCAAGCCAGTCCAATGGGTAAAGAAAGCTATCCTCGATGTCAATGGCAATGGCAACAAAGGCCTGACAAAATGAAAAACATAGACACCAAAACAGATTGCCTTTTGCCTCTTAGTGAAGGGCAACAAGAAGCTCCCACACACGAAAAGTGCCATTTAGGTCACCAAAATCTGTTGTAAGTTGCACATAAAAATAGAATGAATTTTACTATGTTTCTATTCTATGTGCCAACAAATCCCAGTAGAGTGATTTTAGTAGAAAAGAGTACAGGTTGTATTTGTTTGTTTGATTGGGGTTTAACACTGTACTTAAGGTTATTTCACTCATGTAGCGGTGGTGTACCAGTTAAATATGTGTTGGAAATCACTCCAGACGCCACTGGCAACAAACAAAACAAAGACGACAATTTACCCAGTTTTTGGGTGGAAAAATTCCTTAATGAAATCCGTTTGATGCATTATTCAAGAGTATTTCACTACTAAACAGACTGACCAAGTGGAACCATCGTAGAAAGCACCCCCTGAGTCACTTTGTTTGACCCTCATACATCAGACGTCAACTGTAAGGGGTATATTGAAGGCAGGTCAGTAGTCCAACACACATAACATTGATCTGTGGTCTGGTTACACAATTTTAGCAAGACTAATCTGTCAAGTTTACATATTTTAATATCTTAGGCTATCTCTAGTTCATTGTTAAAAATTCAGATTTTTTGTTCTCTGGGATTTTAGATGTTTTTTTTTAATAAAAGAAAGCAAAAAATAAACAACCCCTCAAATGAAATGAAATGGACAACAGAAAATTGAGTACAAAATGATATTTAAAATTAAAAATAAAAATGAAAAAAAATAATAATAAAAGGTTGGAAGCAGAACATTAAAATTGACATAAAAAGAACACAATTATAATTGCACCAAACATTGTCTTACTTTGTACAAACAGTCTAGGCTAGACAAATAAGCCCTGGATATTATTGTTTAAACACATATTCCAGATCGAAAAATACATTTTCTAGATCTAAAAAACATATTTTTGATCTAAATATACAAGATCTACAAACAAGTTTGAGATCTAAACACATATTCCAGATTTAAATATATATTTCAGATCTGAATAAAATATTCTAGATCGAAACATATTTTCTAGATTTAAATACATGTTGGTAATTGCAGAGCTAAATACAAATTCTAGATCCAATGACATATTTAAGATCCAAAATAAAATCCATTTGTTAAACCACATTCCACATCAAATTCTAGATGTTTAAACAAAGGTTAGGATCACAGGTGTATATATTTTTTTAGATCTAAAGATATCCATGGACTTTCACTAGATACATTATCTAGATCTAAGAAAGATATATTATTCAATTTCAAAGAGCTCTATATACTTATATCAAAATATATAAACACCAGGCAACCTTTAACACTTGCCATATAAATGTTTAGAGAAGGGGCATAAAAAAGGTGGGAACAACAGCATCATAAGGAATGAAACACATTGATCCCATTTTTTCATTGGTCAGTTTGGAATTTGTTGATAAGCTGTCGAACCCACCCTTTCATTGTCGTTAGCGTGTTGACCTCATTATCAATTTGGTCAAGTCGTCCTGTGGAACGAGACATCTTCACCCCCTCATCATGTCCTGAGTGGCCTCGACTGTATCGAATGGAGTAACTGGCTTCTTCTCTGTCCACACTAGATCGGCTGGAGCCAAGAGATCGGCGGAATTCTTTCAGTGGACGGCTCACATCTACATGGTCTTCAAAATTATGGCTGCGGTGAGGATACTGGGAACTTTCCTGTAGACTTTTTAATTTTTCCTGAATGGAACGGCCTGGCTCTCTTCTCCGCACATCAATAACTTCAGGCTGTTTTGGACGAGATCTTTCTTCTATCTGTTGCACCACTTCACGAATAGATTTTCGTGGAGTTGGCGGCAGACTCTTAGGAGCGGTAAAGAAATACCCTGTGTCCATATCACTGTAGACAGCAGAATCCCGGAAAACATTGTCCTCTACGTCTTCAATATTTCGAGAAAATTGGCGTTCATAAATACTATCTGTGGAACCAACAGAATTCACTGAGCCACAAGAGTTTCGACGTTTGGATGACTGAGATAGAGGTGCATCGACAGAAGAAACGTGGCTATGAATTGACAATGCAGAGTCCGACTGTTCTATATTGTTAGAAACAAACTCAATATTACTGTTTCTATCTGGACTTTTGTCCTTAGAAAAGTCTAAAGAATGAACTGATGTTGTTTCACTGCACGTTTCAGTGTCACTTGTACCACAAGATGGGCCTGTCAGCTGTCTAGGCAAGGAGCGCACCTTTGGTTGTAACTGTGTTGTTTGGGTGGCTAACCTTGATCCAAGCGCTGGACTGCCTAACTGGCGCTTTCGTAAGACAGAAGCGTAATTTGTGATTCGTTCTGGAGTTGTAGTAACTCTCTTTGGTGATGATCTTTGGGGTGAGGTTTGATCACGGGAGTTGTAAATCCGTGCTAAATGAGACACAAAACCCTCTGGTTTAGCTGGGCTTTGTGGCTTGTAACGAGCGTTAAAAGTAGCTGTGTATTGGCCTTGTGCAGGCGGGTTGAAGGTAGAGTTAATGTTAGGGGTTTGTTTGCGTGCTGTAAGGCGCGCCGTTAAATGGCTCAGCTTTGTCCGAAGGGACCCTACAAAACTGTCCTGGGCCCCGTTCTGAGTTCCGCTGCTCACTTTTGGTATGTTGCCTACTTTATTTAAACTACTTGTAGAGGACGACAGGGAATCACGACTTTTAGACATGAAATTTCCAGAATACACAGAATCTCGACTTGTCACGGACCGAGAATCACTGCTCTTGTTTTGTGAAAAGTCTGTTGGAAGACGGAATTTTTCCTCAGTTGACTTTTGTGAGGTAAGTGTAGAGGAAGAAGGGAATTTGTTAAGGCTGGAAGAAGAGCTGTAAACAGAGGAGTTATTATCTGAATAATTCTCCATTTCTTCCAGCATTTTCTTGGAGTCTGAGATGTAAGCAACTTTTCTTGACTTATCTTTTGATTTATCAGGCTTGCTATATTTGCGAAGTCCTGTATCTTTATTGCCCCACAGCTGAGCTGTGGACAAAGGAACGTGCGTTTTCACAACTTTAACTGGCTTCGGTTTATTTTTCTTTGAAATGGGACCTTCCTTTTTCTGCTTAGCGTTAAATTGATTAACTTTTTCTGTTGTTAAGGCATTTCTTGGTGGGGTGCCATATCGGACTATTGTCTTCCTCTGCTGAAGGGTGAACGAGTCCTCTTTATCAACTACATAACCAGGGCACTTGGCTGGAGCAGAGAGTCTACTCTTATTTAATTTGTCCCACATTTTCAGCTTACAGAATTTTTCTGAGAGGTCAGAGGTCAGTTTGTTAGAGTACACAAACCAGTCAAAACTTTCCTGACTTACACACCGACCTATATCTACATCCCCTAATGGGAAACTGTAACTTTTACCAAGGACATTTGCGCGTTTCCGATGGGCACATTTAACCGATTGGTCGCCGTGTCCTTCTCTGTTTTCTGGAGTTTGTTTCACCCAAGGATTTTCAAAAGCTGTATTTTCAGTATCTGCACATGTAACATGGTCTGATGTTTGGGAGACTGGCTCACATTGATCGTCAGCAAACTGACAGGGAGGAGGCAGGACAGGGGAAACATGTCCCTCAACCTCAGCATTTGATGAGGTGTTACTCCAGCGTTTGTTCAGGTTGTCATAGCTACTGGAGTTTGACTTGCTCAAGAGCCTCTCTTTGGTGAATTCCACACTTTGATAAATGAGATGATTGTCAGCTATCATATCCTCAGCAGTCACTGTGTCAAAAGCAACTGATGTACGGTCGTTATCTAAAACAGTGGGTTGTGAATTTGATGAAACTGAATCGTCCTCTTTAGGTTTCAGCATGACTGTGACATAATCAGGTTCATCGATGTCGGCGTTTAGGGCTGGCATGCTAACTCCCCGTGTCCCAAAACCCATACCTGAGTGCTCATCATTAGTATCAAGGTTATTGTTGCGCATTAAATTAACATAGACATCGTCTTCGTCTAGGTTATCAAGGTGATTGTCTTCATCAGTACTCTCTGAGTCTGTAGATTCCTCATTCTCACTTAAAGATATGGATGCCATTGGATGCGCTCGGGTTGCTATTTTGAAACTTTTTGCCCTGCTAACTTGGCCATTTTGGTTGCGATCACCTGAGGATTCCACAAAGGTGAAGTGCGTTGCCAGATTTGGATCAGCGTGGCCATTCTGATTCAGGGAGGATGGTGAATCCGAGGAATTGGAGGATAACTTTGCTCTTGGGATCGTGTGACTGCCTGATAATGATAGATTGTCCATACTCCGGCTTCCTGACATCGACTTGTTTGACTACAATCAGAGAAAAAACAAAATCAAATCTCCAACAACAACATACATTAACATTAAAAAGTGACGTTCAAATGCCTTTTTAGAATGTAATATTTTTTATCAAAATAAATACTTCAAACAGCTTTTTGCAAGTAAAATTATAAATAACATCTACATCTACATGTGACATATTTTATGACAACAAATGGTACTGAAAGATTTCAATGCACAAATGTGTGTTAGTTTCACAATGTACCTTGGTTTAAAATGGTGGAAAGCAGAGAGGAAACATTGCAATAATCAACCCTGTCATTACCTGAGCCACATCAGGACTCACTCCTATACCTAAATGGTACATTGTAGACAGGATTACCACTAAGTCATGACTGTGGCCCTTCAATGTATGTCAGCCCACTGAATGAAGGAAGCCACCTTCGACATCATTAGCAACTATCAAAACAATGATAATCACAATACAAAAGGCTTCATGTGGTCAATTACAGCAGCTCTAAGAGCACAGAGGCAACAGGAAGATCCCTCACAACCCGCCGCCCAAAAATGTGAAGCTCACAAAAAATAAGCTCAAAATACATTGGCTGGAGGACAAAGCTAACTTCACTCACCTGTTTGACCTGAAGACGACTACTGCTATTCCTGACATTGGCTTGTTGAGATTGATCCATGGGGGCCTGTAATCACAAATTATACAAACTCGTGACCACCAGACATATACGATTTATGTTACTTTTTTCTTCATTACAGGTTGTTTTTTTTTTAAATTCTTTGGAAAATCTCAACTAATCCCTGTGTTAATTAGACTTTATAACTGATTAATATTTGTTTTAATTGTAGTTTAGCACCATACTTCAGGCTATTTCACTCGTAACGATTGTCGGAGCTACATTGTGTAACTCCTTCATATACCAGAGGTCCAGAGAGGGACTTGAACCTGTGACCGGTACTTCAGAGGAGGATCAGTAGACATGCTAACCACTGAACCAAGGTTTGGGGTTTAACATCCTACTTAAGGGTATTTCACTTATATGATGACGGATTGTCCACTTCACACTGTTCCTTGCCTAGTTACAGTTGAAACTGGGAGGAAACCTAAAAAAAACACCCCAGCGATTGCTGGAGCCATAACTAGCTGTGACTCAGTCATATACCTCAAGGTGGACAGACAAACTTGATCCTGTGAACAGTAGGGCCTACATCAAAGTAGGATTAGTAAGCACACTTGGTAGCCATATAAATCCACGGCCACAGGCCCCTGAATCAAGGTACCCCACAGGTAAAAAATAAAAAAATAGTTGAACTTACCAGTCTAGGTGGAGTTGTTTCATTCTGAAAAAATAATAATAATACAAAATGTCTCAATATAAAGGCAATACACAATGAAATCAAAATACAACTGAACAATTTCTGATTGTTTAGCTTTATAAACAGAAAAACACATTAATTTAAAAACAAAAGACAGAATTATACATTTAGGAGTTTGATTTATTGATTAATGTATAACGCTCAACTCAAAGGAATTTCTCCTATGTCAATGGTGTACTTCCAGTAGCAAACAGCAACAACACCAACAAATGTTAAGCATTATATATAAATAGAAATCCAGGGGAGGCATGTCTTTTTTTCTGTACCTAGATTTAGATAAACACTGGTTTTGATAAACCACACTTAGTATTGTTAAGATATTTAGTGGGTGTAAAGAACTTAACTCACCTTTCTGTGACCTGATTCCATACGGGATGGGATGAAAAAATAGAAAAAAAAATTAATTAAATATTTATATTCAGTTTTTTCTGTTTATAACCATTTGATAAATTCATTGGGGCTTAATGCTGAACTTAAGGTTATTACACTCATAAGACAACATGCCAGTCCAATGGGTCAAGGAAACCACCCTCAACAAAACTGGCAACAAATAATGACAGGACAGGACAATCATATGACTCCATACCAAGATGTCACATAATAAACAGAACTGCTTCATGTTGCCCATAACTCTGAGAGCACCAGGGCAACAAGAAACTCCATCCCAACTGCCTGCTCTGATTTTTTGCAGCAAGTTGAATTATAACAAAAGCACAATGTCAACAAGTTTTAAGAATATTGAATTTGGAAAGATCTGGATATATATTAAATAAGAATTTTTCTTGAAGTTCATTAAATAGCTTTGTATGTTTACAAATTTCATATTAACATTACTGAAATAAACCTAGAGAAGAATTAAGGGTTATATCGCTAATAATGACTGGTGGTGTGACAGTTTTATCAGGCAATAAAGCTATACTCATACATACATACATCAGATAATACACAATCACAGGATACCCAAAACGTTTTACAATAAACTTTTTTGATATTTAACATTGCAAGACTCCAATAACAAATCAAATTCATGCTGATTGGTCAATCTAGAGTAACCAATCACAGAGATGTTCTTGCAACTTTTCACCAGCGCACCGTGTTATATGTCATCTTAATTTGACAATTAAAACATTGACTTGGCACAGTACCTGGCATCATATAACATTGTTTACTATTAGATTATGCCAGACCTAAATTATCAAAATAATTCAACTCCAAATTTACTTTAATGCCTAAATTTATCATTTATTTGGGTGAAGAAACAGCAAGCTACTTGTGCTCAGAAAAACTTACCTTTCTTTATCTTGACCAAATCTATGAAAAATAAAAAAAAAATAAAAAGGGAAATGAGAAAAAATTATACAGTACATATATACATGTATTTAATTACATCCAAAAGGCAGAAAACAATTAGGCAAAATGATTGTATTTATCTACATGATATTTAACTGGCAATGGCAACAAACAGGACAGGACTAATACAGGACCTTATACAAAGACATCACAAACATATCAGCTTCATGTAGTCCCTTAGCTCTGAAAGCCCCAAGGGCAACAGGGAGTTCACTCCCAACTGTCCGGGGCGCAGGTAAATGGAACTGATGCAATCAGACGCAGTCATCATATGTTAAGCTGTAATTTCTGACCAGTATTAACTTACAGTGATTAAAGTGATTAAAGTGATAAAAGTCATTAAAGGTCAGGATTTTCAGGTGAAAGTATAATGATGTAACACTGATTAAGCAGATTACCAATTCCATGCCTCCACTAATTGAAATCAAGCCAAGTTCTGACAAAATGTTTGGGTTTGTCATGAAAACAACCATCACTGGGATTGTGAATGTTTGTTCGTTCAATTGAGGTTTAACAGCATACTCAAAGGTATTTCACTTATATGACCATGGATTTTTCTCTCCAAAACTGAGATGAAACCTTGTAAAATCACCCCCGCAATTGATGGAGCCACATCGTGTGACTTGTCATATACTTGATGGCCAACAGTCATTGGAATTGTGAATGTTTAATGTGTAAGCAAAGAAACTCGATAGTCGGCCATACGGTTAGTGTGGAGTAAAGCAACGAGAACAAGACAAGTATAAGCATCAGTAAACTGTGTTACACAAGTATATCAAATATATACATGTACTCACCCATTAGATTAGCGGATTTTCTTCGAGGTTTCTTATCATGTGATTCCACACCAAGATTGTAGTTATGGTTACCAAGCTCCTCCTCTACTGTTAATAAGAAAACAGAACATTATTAATCTGATAATTCCTAAATTTAATAAAATTATTTCTGATAAAAAGAACACCTCGTCCTGTCAGTACCTGAAAAGCTTCCCATCTATCCCGATGGTTGTAAGGTTAATCTGTTTAATGTGTTGTAACCTTGGGATTGATTGGAGTTTAACACAGTATAAGGCTATTTCAGTGATATGAAGGCATACCATAGTGGAAACCAAGATTAGCTCCATGCTACCTATAAGCTCATGGGGCTACCTATTGGCTCTGAGGGGACTGTGTTGCTTAAAACCAATGCCAGCTGCTTATAGCAGATTAAAGCACTACTATATATGTAAGAATGACGATATGCCTTCAATATCGCGTGTCATCATCTAATCTAGGATTAACTTTAAGGGCACTTGGAACAATGGCGCTAGGGAAACAAGAAGCTCTTTTGCAAATAATCTTTTTATTAAGAAAAGTATTTAATGATAATATACAATTGTTGACCCTATTCTTCAACTAACAGTATCCTATCCTTATCAAGATCAAGAGCAGACAATTCTGGTTAGTATTAAATCCAAGGGAGATTACTTTGGACAGTTCTTTGTCATATATACCTT
>JAVFBX010224304.1:0-11182 GCA_034783855.1 Mopalia kennerleyi | reverse complement strand
AAACAGGAACACACCAACTTAGACTACAACAGGAACACACCACCTTAGACTATACAACAGGAACACACCACCTTAGACTACCCCAGGAACACACCACCTAAGACTACCCCAGGAACACACCACCTTAGACTACCCCAGGAACACACCACCTTAGACTACAACAGGAACACACCACCTTAGACTATACTCCAGGAACACATCACCTACGACTACCCAAGGAACAAACCACCTTCGTGTACCCCAGGAACAAATCCACGTAGACCTGGGGCGCACCTACCCCAAGAACAAAAGACCTTAGACCAAGGGCGCAACTTTCCCATGAACAAACGAATTTAGACAGAGGACGCGACTACCCCGGGAACAAATAACGTAAGACGAAAGGCGCGACTACCCCATAAACAAACGATCTTAGACAGAGGGCGAACTATTACAGAAACATATGATCCGTGAAGGAAAAAACCCGACCTTAGACAGACGGCACGACAGCTTGACTAGTTCAGACACAAATCACCTTAGACTACAGCAGTCATAAAGCACCTTAGCCCAGGAAGAAACTACCTGAAACGGAGTGCACGACAACATGAATACCCCATGAAAACACCCTCTTGACTACCCTAGAAACACATCACCCTAGACTACCTGTAGTTTTAGTTGTAAGGAACTCTGGGTAATTTCGCACCTGCTCTATGGCAAGCCGTTTTATCACTTCTACCGTTATTTTAGATACGTCGAAATAGTTCTGCTGTTATATTACGTATGTACAATTCTTTCTCCCATATGTGAAAAAGAATTCCGCATATGTGAAAAAGAATTTTTCATGAGTGATAAAACGGTTTGCCATACTGCTCAGCCAATGCGTAGCAATTGTCTTCGTTCGGACGACTGGCTTAATATTTGTCGATCAAGTTGCCGTTTATTGTCTGTTTAACATATTGCACTGGGTAAATACATTTAGTTAAGTAAGCAACATTATGATCGATGAACTCCAGAAGTTTCCCATAAACCATCATTTTTAAAGTTGCGTTCTTGTGAAGTTTCTTGTGTGCTACGTCACATGATACGTTATAACAGGTGGCTCGGTCCCCAATGCCTGTTAGCTGATCTAAATGACACTTGTATACTTCTAGTTTATAGACTTCTGCTAATATGTGTAACACCCTGCGCTTGGCTCGACACTTTTTTTATAATCTGTAACGGAGTCAAACCCGATCCAGACAATTTAATGTTATTTATCTCGACAAATCCTGTTCACTTATTTGAGCATCTTCGCGAGCCAAGGTTAAGACATGCCTATATAACCTTTGCACATTAGAAACCTATATCGTGTTATCGTAGTCGACTTTAGTCTTAGGCCACATAATCAAGTCCCATCTGAGGGTTTTCCGCTAAAGCCACCGTCCAATGGAATAAGCCGATTCAACGACAGTATGAATCTATGATGAGGCAAAATAACAGAAAGCTGTGCTCGAAATCATCCTATAAACAATATCAAGAGCTGTTTTTTTTTTCAACGCAGACGGGCTGTAGGCTAGGCATGGAGGTAAGACGGCGACGATTTTAATAAAATGTTGGAGTATGAAGTTGTTTGAAAAGAACTATGAAAACTAACACACGTGACTGTTGTGCGATAGACCGATAAGCAATGTAATGTCTCATGGTCTCTCTATAGGCGTCCATATATAGAGACACCATGTGTTCGGATGACGTGATTTGAGCGGTTGGAGGAGCTTCTAGCTGCCCTGCGAGTCTCACCGATCTATATATGGGGGAGACAAGAATCCGACCAATGGAGTGTCTTTGTGTTGCGTCTTCAAATTGTCATGTCTTGGTTGTGTTTTCTGTCAGTGAGGTTGAAGGGTGTTACCTTCATTCAATGGGCTAGCACGCCGTCATGTGAGTAATTAACCGTATACTTACGGCGTAAAACCCTCCCAAATCTACTCACGTAAATATAAACACAAATGATTTGGTGATCTTACTTTGTCCAAATATTGTATCATCTAACAATATTGAGATTCCATCAGTTTAATGTTTGCTTAAAACTATACGCCTTCACGCTTGTATACTGTATTTTATAGTTCAAAAATAAGAAAACTTAAAAAAAACTTCCTTTCCTCAAAAAAATCTTTACAGGGAAGAACACAAATCTGCCGTTTAAGTTATAAAAGACAGTCTGCGGTGGAGCCATACTGGTCATAATCAAACAATGTTGTTATTACATTTAACGGAAATTAAAGAGTTATGTATATAGACTTGTATAACGGAATCTAATGGGGATGATTTAAATATCAGGGATCAAGCGAGCATTTGTTGGTTTATGATAACACGTTTGCACACCAGTCTCGGCTTTGATTGCATTGGTTTGGTGGCACGAATACCAATAACCTGGGTTTATTTAAATTTGATTTTTACTGGGATAAAAGAAGATAAGAACAAACTTACGCAACCCTCTACAATAGCTTGATTGCTTTTTCCGCTCGAATAACTAAAGCACTTAAACGTTCTTGTGATAAAGGATTGAATGATATGTACATGTCATTGCATTTATTATTCGTTTTTAAAACACTTTTGGAAATAAATTTGGCCCAAGGCATTTGTACAGAGACAATTGATACACATGATTATGTCATATGTGCCATCAGTATTAGGTTTCCTTTACATAGGGCTTGTTTGCAAAATATTGCCAGCTTTATCAGAATACGTTCGTTTCTTGTATACATTAAGATAACAATGCGGTGCACAGATCTATATCGTTTATATTTTTCAGGTCAAAAATTGATTTCGATAATCCGTCGCGTTCATAAACTGAAACTTGACCGGTTTTCTTGCGTAATAATCTGCCCACTCTATCGGGCAGACACGTTCCCGTTAGAATATAATATCAACTTATTTGCAGATGACACGTCATTGCTAGAGCCTATAGGAGATATAGAAACTTCACAACTCAAAATTAACCGTGATCTACACGTGCTGTCTCGTTGGGCCAAGCAGTGGCGGGTCACTTTTAATGAACTTAAAACTGTGTATATGTTAGTCTCTATGAAAAAAACCCCAAAAGTTCCTAACTTCTTATTGAATGGTGTCCAAGTGAAGCGTGCTCAGTCCCATAAACATATAGGCATCGTACTCAATGAAAAATGTAATTGGGACGACCATATACGTGAAATAACAACTAACGCTAACAAACGACTATCTGTTATGTCAAAGACAAGATCAATACTCGGACGTAACTGCTTAAGAAATTTGTATAAAACCTATGTTAGGCCTACCGTGGGGTACGGTAGTGTCATCTGTGATAACTGTACTATTAATCTGTGTCAAAAATTATAATCTGTCCAAAGGAGAGCAGCATAGATATGTACAGGTGGTCTACGGCGCACACCATATACCACACTCCTTAGAGAACTGAACTGGGAAACATTGGAACATAGACGGAAAAAACAAAGGCTCCTCCTTTTCCACAAAATAGTTAATGGTCTCTCTCCACCATACCTTTTTGATTTATTACCGGCGAGACGTTCAATTGTAACAAATAACAGATATAGTTTACGTAACAATGATAGCTTTTCCGGGAAAAAAAGTGTTTTTTCCCACAAACTACAGACGACTGGAATTCCCTTACGTACGGCCAACAACAACTGACAATTAATCAATTAAAGACAGAACTGACAACAACTGAAAAAAATGAACTATCTCACCTTTATAATCAGTTTCACACATATGAATCCATTATGCATTGTCGGATGAGAATGGGTCTGAGCATGCTTCACAGTGATTTATTTATATTCAACCTCATCGGTACTCCATCTTGCGAGAAGTGTGGTTATACCACGGAGGACTCCAGGCATTTTCTGCTTCATTGCCCCAATTACGTTACCCCTAGAATATCCATGCTCACGTCACTTGCTAAACTCATTTGTCCGAAAGTTCATTATTCCTTTATGTTAGATTACAAGAGCTCTGCACACATATGTAACATTTTGCTATCTGGGTCTCCAGATTTAGATTGTATGAAAATTTAGTGTTGTGTTATCTCGTCCATAATTATATTAAAGCGACGAATCGATTCACATAAGTTCAAAAACGGATCAGAATTGGCATACTAAATATATATTTGTATGCATGTGGGTATGTGTATACGCTTGAACTGTGTATATACGTGCAACTACAGATGCATGAATACTGGTATAGTTCTGTTATAGTTTGTTTTGTTTTTTATTTATTTATTTTTTTACTTTTTTATTTTTTTATTTTTATTTTTTTTATTTTTTATTTTTTTTTAAGCCCTTTTAACTAAACTAGTAAGTTATTCAAAATATTGATTGTATTTAATCCCATGACGTATACAAATTGTCACTTCATTTTGTTATGTTTGTTGAGGAGAAGCCCTAGTGGCCATCGGCCGAGTCTAATCCTCTTGAAATAAATAAATAAAGAATTAAATTAAATTAAATTAACTAACCGAAAGAAAAATACAATGAACAACAACCACGGATATCCTATGCAAGGTCTGTTGATGGCTGGTTTATTTTCGAATTATTGTTTGAGTGTTGCTATTGTGAGGAATCTTATTGATTCAGAAGGTAGACTATATTGCAAATGCCGGGTCTTTCCTATAAATACAATGCCTTATAGATCAATTGATTCGTGTTTTTTAACGCCGTGTTCAATGGAATTTCATATATGACGATAAGGAATACTTTAACACTTGACAGCTTAACACATCCATAAAATCTGAAATGTTTCACTGCATGGGTTTTAATTGAATTGAATTGAATTGAAGTTTTATTCACCATTGTAATATTAACACTAATTGATCAACTATAAAAAGCATAATTGCGGAAATAAAGCTCTAATGAGCTTGCTCTATCCCTTTGAAATGTCTAATAAATATAATTGATATTAAAGAGGGGATAGAAAGTTAACGTGAATATAACACTGATGTTTATAATAAAAGACAGGAAAACGTGCAATATTTCAATATATTGTGACCTGCGAGCTGTATATTTTTCTGATGGAACTATTCCAACAAATACGATTTTAATCTAGCTTTTAATAAGGATTCTGAGGTAATGCATGTTATACGTGTTGACAGCATGTTCCATTCCCGAGGGCAGGCCGATTTAAACAGATAATAAGATAGTTGTCCTTTATATAGTGGTACGTTAAAGCCAAAGAAAGAGTTTCTTGTTACATAATTGTTGATAATAGCTTGTCTTTTAAGTAAATTAATAAAACTAAATGGGATGATTCCAATAAAGTGAAAGTATTTATAGGACAGTAAGAGATTATAGAATGAAATAAGATCATGGAGAGGGAGTATTTTTAGTTGAATGAAAAGCGGTTCGGTGTGATCAAGACGTTTGCATATAGTAATGGTTCTTACGGCTTGTTTTTGAAGGATGAGTAATGGCTTAAAGTGAGAAGAATCAGTATTTCCTCACAAGATAAGTCCATATGCACTTAAGGGTAAATAAGTGAGTAATAAAGTGAGGACAAATATTTTTGTTTACACAATTATTCAAATAGGACAATACGCCAATGTTCCGTGAAATTCTTTAACATATATGGCTGATATGTGATACCTATGTTAGTTTTTCGTGAATTAATATACCGGTACCTAAAAAACTTAAACTGAGAGACTTGTTCGATTGTCGTTTCGCATGTAGTTCATGCATTGTTGCCTATTATTTTCTTATTAGGAGAAATTAACATATATTTACTTGTAGAAGAGTTTAAGGTCATCCGATTAGATAAAATACATTGTAGATCTTGAGAAACTTTATTAATGTCAATAATGTATGGTAGAAAAGAGTAGGCCGAAGTATGGAACCTTGTGGAGCCCCAAAGTGAATGGCCTCTTGGCATGACGTGGTGCCGTTATATACGACATGTTGTTTCTTATTTGCTAAATAGCTCCAGAACCATTCATCCTGGAGTCCCCGAATGCCATAATAAGAAAGTTTATCAATTAATATGTCGTGGTTAACGGTATCGAAAGTTTTGCTTAAATCTAAAACTGTCACTACACTATATTTATTATTTTCTTTTGCATTAACTAGTTGGTGTAAGACCCCTATTTTCAACTTCAGTTGTGTCCCCCTCCAATAAATGTTTTAATAGAAATGGTGTGTTGTCTTGTTGTATTCGTTCGCTGCTGGAAATTTGTTTTTGGTGGAGTATTTGCTATTGATGTGAAGTAATTGAGTGGAGGTTTCTGATAAGTGTAATATTATAGCCTTGATAGGTCACATTCGAAGTATTTAGCACCATTTGATGGAGAGGTGATTCGGCTGTTGTTTACATCCTGAGACAGCTCGACAACCCCTATCACATGCACTGCATCAAAGCTATAGCTAAAATTTTCAACGGTCATCACCGTTCAAGATTTTTATAGGGAACTCCAAAAGACCTATTAAGGTATGTGCCAGGTGTTTTCGCCCAACGAAAGTTTGGGAGGGAGATGTGGAGTCAAACGTTAGCATAACGGCTTATGGCAAATTAATAGTGGTCCTGCGCCAGTTAATGACAAAGAGAGTAAGAAGCATGGGTGGTGGAGTGGTTTAACCTAAATCCGTATAGGTTGCTGCTTAATTATTATCGAATTTAAACTTAAATGCTGTATTATTATTTTGTTGGCAAACTTTTCTAATATTTAACTTAAACATGGTCAGATATTTATGTTAGTAAGATGCCAGAGAGCAGATGATCTTGAGGAAAATGTGTTTAAAAAGATTGATTTTATAATTCCCCATTATCAAGATGTTCTTCTTTTCATTTTGAAAGAATACGCTTATTAAATAAGTTATATCTTTACTTGGAGGTACACAATACCTTTAAGGTAAGTTTGGTTGATAAGTGAGATCTCCATGAATAAAGTTTCATAATGACAATTTTCGTCAATACCGCTGAGATCATGTCGAATAAAACAATCTGAAATGCTATCTCTCACAAACAAAAAAATCCACCCCTCTACGAGTTGAACGAGATTAAAAAAGTCAGCTATATCACATGCGAAATCGTTGCGTGGAGATACCCAAACTCTCTGAAAAACCCAGGACTGAAAATCGATGTTTGAGGTTATGTAGGAAAGCAGTAATTTCTAGAAAGTGTTCATTTATAAATAATCTTCTTGCGTTGAGATGGAGAAACGATAAATCGTCAGAGACTTGAGATGAGATGTTTCCGAAATGAAAGAAGATTAACAAAAATAATTTGACTGATGAGCACATGTGATATTTCAAACTCATTATCGTCCGTTGGAACTCAGGTGTTACCAGAGATTATAGGAGTTATTGATTGGATAGTATTGTAAGAAGGTTGTGGTATTGAAGATTCACCAGAGTAAGGGAATAAACTGGCTGATACTGGGAATGGAACAGCCGCATGAGAATCAAGCCTTGTCAATTGAATATATGTTATACAATGATTTACAGATGGCAGGTAAGGCGAAAAAAATAAAATTGCACGAGAGAAAAAGAAAGCAAAGTCGAGAGTAACACAACGTGGCTAGCTTTCCTGTGGAGAAAAGTTTACGAAATAAAAGCACGGTACATAGAAGTGCCCTGAGCAAGTAACAGAACAATAAAAGGTGATTGGATTTGCACACGACCATAGTGGCACGAGGATTCTCATGCAGTCCTCGCTGAGAACAAGCAAAAGAAAAAAAACTCGTGCATGGCAATCTTAGAAAATGTTCATGGCAAATGTCACGACAAAAATATTACATAATATGTATATGGGGTTAAGGAAAAGACAATTAGGCTATTAAGAAGTGGATTATAGCGCTCAAAATTACTTCCCGTATAGTCTTATAACAGTTCAAATTTATAGCAACACAACGTATTCAGGTTTTACCAATACTATTGTTAGATTTAACAGCAGCATAACTGTGTATTTATTTATATGAATATCGTATTATACTTGCTGCTGAATTTGAAACAATCCCACTTATATGGCGCAAACTACTCAAAATTGGTCCACTTATATGAATGAGTGAAATAGAAATATTAACAGTGCTCAAAATAATTTCACTAATATGACTAGTTGAAACAAACACTACTCAAGATTAGTCTTCTTATATGACTGATTGAATTACAAAATTAAATAGTACTCAAATTAGTTCACTAATAAAACTGATGGAAATAAATATTACTCAAATTAGTTCACTAATATGACTGATGGAAATAAGCAGTGCTCAAAATAAGTTCACTAATATGACTATTGGAAATAAATAATACTCAAAATTAGTTCACTTATAAGACTGATGGAAATAAACAGTACTCAAAATTAGTTTACTAATATGAATGATGGAAATAAGCAGTACTCAAAATTAGTTCACTAATATGAATGATGGAAATAAATAGTACTCAAAATTACTTCACTTATAAGACTGATGGAAAAAAATAGTACTCAAAATTAGTTCTCTTATAAGACTGATGGAAATAAGCAGTACTCAAAATTAGTCTATTAGTTTCACGTATGCGACTGATTGAAACAAATAGTACTCAAAATGAGTCCAATTAAATGGCTTACTGAGATAAACAGTACTCAAATTTAGTCCACTTATATGACTGATTAAACAAACCAGTACTCAAAATTAGTTCACTTATAGGACTCATTGAGACAAGCCGTACTCCGAATTTCTCTCATGCGACTAATTGAAAGTACTCAAAATTAGTCCGCTTTTATGACTGATTGAAATAAACAGTACTCAAATTAGTACAATTATATCACTGATTGAAACAAACAGTACTCAAAATTAGTCCAATTATATCACTGATTGAAACAAACAGTACTCAAAATTAGTTCACTCATATGACTCATTGTAATAAACAGTACTCAAATTAGTCCAATTATATCACTGAATGAAACAAACAGAATTTCATTTATACCGCTGATTGAAAGGGAAACAAACTACTCAAAATCAGAAACTAACAGTTTTCAATTATTTCACTTTTATGGTTGTTTTAGAAAATTAGTGCTCAACATTTTAATTTTCATGACCGGTCATGCATATAGTGTTAACTATTCTTTACATATGACTGAATGAAGCAAACTGTACTCAAAAATGTTTCGCTTACCTGACTGATAGAAACAGTACTCAGAATTATTTAACTCATATGGCTGATTGAGACAAACTATACTCAAAATTGTTTGGCTTATATGTGTTATGGGTTAAACAAAATGTACACAAGCTATTTAGTTAATACATCGTTTTATGGCTGTATAATGCTCATAGCTTGGTACACTCTTAGAAAAATATGGCTCTAATGGAACCCTTTAAGGTTCTTTAGTTATGGCTCTGGTGGAACCCTTTTTAGTTCTGTATGGAACCCTCATGGCAACTGTCCCATGTGTTTGGCCCTATCCTTTCATGTCAAAGAACCGTTTTAGTCCTTATGGTACCGTTAAGAACCTTCCTGGTTCCACATAGAACCATTATCTTTTCAAAAGAACCCTCAAAGAACCATTATTTCTAAGAGTGTACTCAATTATTTTACTTTCCAAACAGATGTAAGTTGATCATTTATAATGTATTCAACAGCCGTTCGGTTTTCTCAGGGAATGATACAGAGTTTAATGTCTTGTTCCTTGATTTCCCTCCCATTTACGAATAAGTTTTCTTTGAAAAAACGAACCTTTTGGCCGTCTTAGTAGCATTTGTTCATATAATCACGAAAATAAGATTTGACTTTACGGTCCTCCGGGATTAGATCGCCTATGATAAAAACAGTGTTACGTTTAATTCTCTACGGGCTCTAGCTAACGTTTCCTGGCGTTCCGGGCGATGAAGAAATTTCACAATAATTTGTCTCACCCATCCATCTTTGTTTTGACCTACTCTGTGAACATTTACATTACAGTGTTTTGGAAGTTTTAATTTTTTAGTTATAATACTATTGACAAAATCTGATACATTTTCCCCAGCGGTTTCAGGTAGACCCCCGATCTTCAGGTTATGCGAGCGACTGTAGCGTTCCTGGTCAAATACACGTTCCTTAAACAATTTTTTTTTCCGCCAAGTTCTGTGACACGTCTTTTTAGTTCCGCAGTAGATTTATTGGTTGGCAAATCAATGTTCCTCTCGCGCGGAGTAAAGCTACATTCTATCCGTGGCCAAATCTCTAAATGGCCTAATAACACTTATAATTGGCGAAAACACAAGTTTGGTATATTGGGCTTAATTATATTTAAATAATCCTTTGGATATTTTAACTAGTTCTATCCGCCATGACCTCACGGTGCGCTTTTGATGCACTTATGATGAACAGATATATATTTGGAATAGCGAGTATCCATCTCAGTATGTTGGCGATCTGGATGAGGGATGTTCACGGCGAAACAGCACTGCCTGTACTTAGCACTGTAAGAACTTTAAAACGGCCAAACACTTCAGATTTTAGCGCCCTGTTGGTGTCGCTATCGGCTGTTGGGAGTATATATCTCCGTGATATAAGTGACGTAGGCGTACATTTCGGGAATGCCGTTCAAACACTTATCCATAAATCCCTATGTGATCGCATACAAATCAAGACGTTTTATGGATTGAGTGGATTTCTTTTTTGAAACGACGTTAACATATTTACACTATAATGGAACCCTTCTGTAAAGGTTATCCAGTCATGGCTCTGGCCGAACACTCACAGCAACTCTTGCAAGTATTTCATCCTTTTTTCTTATATCAAAGATCCGTTTTTGCCGTAATGGTTCCATAATAGAACCACCTTCTTTTCTAAAGAACTCTCAAACAACTTTATTTCTAAGAGTGTACAGTTTACATATTATACATTGTTCTTACTATAGTACTTGAATGAATACGGTATCATGATAATCAATCAAGAAAAGTAATAATTTATACATATGATACAGTAGTTTTTATGGTGCCATTAGTAGTATAGTATGAGCAGCTCGGTTAGTATTTGCTATAACATAATAGGGAAGGGTTCTAAGTTATCAAATACTAATTGTTTACTACATAAATATTTATGTAGTAAAATGTTATTACCTAGAAAGGAGAAATGTACGTTATTCAGTAGGAGCGGTACCTAAGTACATAATAAGTAAGGGCTTTATGTTAATGAGTACTAAATTGACTGGCCGGTGTCCATATGCACTTAAGGGTAAATAAGTGAGTAATAAAGTGAGGACAAATATTTTTGTTTACACAATTATTCAAATA
>JAVFBX010224293.1:0-11183 GCA_034783855.1 Mopalia kennerleyi | reverse complement strand
CTAACAATGGAAAACCATGGAAAAAGAACAAGAGTGACAGTATGTTGAAAAACAAAAGCTTACATTGACATGAATTAACAGCCAAAGCTGTCAAGAAACCAAGAATACAAAGGAATATAGACACTGGGTGGGGTAGCATAATATGTATTATAACCAAAGACAACATAAGTGGTAGCTCATATCAAAAGCTTACCTTATAGAAACATGATAGGACAAAGGAAATGTAATGACAAGACTACTTGTAATGAGCCAGACTCGTATAAGCTAGCGTAAGGAAAAAAGAATATATATATTAATATATAATATAGAGGTGAAATTTAAATATTAAATAAATGGAACGGGATTGAAGAAATTGTGTTGTTTAGATTTGGTCGAAGCTTTTTAATGTGAATAGATTCTTTCAATTTGAAAAGACGGTCAGTGGGAGCAATGTCAATAATAGAGTAGAAAGCTTTGTGTTGGAGTGGCCAGTTATCAAGCACTTGGTCTTTGCGGATGTAAACATTTCCAAAAACTTACAAATGTAATAGCTGATCTCATACAAACGGATACAGCCCAATTATCTTGGTGGTACGGAAAGCAATAGTCTATAGCTGTTTTCTACTACAAAAACAGTGAATACTAAACACAATCTTTATTTTCGACTTCAACTGTGGATGTATTTCCGAGCAGCGTCAATATTAGTATCACCGTCTCTAGCTTTCAATCTGCCACCGGAACTAATAATCACTGGTCTCATTTAGATTAATCGTCACCAAATGAACGCTTAGCTAAGATTAATTATTCTAATATTTGTTGTTGTTGTTTTTGCGTGTGTCTTACCGTTGCCAAGTTCCAGGTTGAAGACATAACCTTTGCTGACAGCATAATCCAGTACAGCTCTGGCGTTGGTAGAGTTCCACTGACTTCCGTTCCTCAACAGAATGTTTAAATCAAAGCTATATTCCCATCCTACTGCTTTCGAGAACAGGTATAAATCATCGAAATCCTGAACTGTGGAAATATGATACATAAAGAATGTTCTGCCAGATTCATTATGGCTATTTGAATGATGAAAAGTGTATACACATGGAATTGGTGATTACTACGGATATCGATAAATCAATGATCGATATTGATAAATCAATTATCTATATCAATAATAGATTTCTCGACATGGATACCAAAAACATCAATAAATCCACAGAAATAATAACTTTTCCCATTTTCCTCTCGACGCGGTCTATCATGAATGTTGTATTTCAACATTTCATGAATTCAATATTATCAAAAGCGGAACTGGAATCACCATTTATCTATGTCAATAATTTGGAGACTTCTATTGATGTCGATTATTCATTTATTGATATCAATGAATGAAATAGTGATATCGATGAATGAATTATTGATTTCGATTAATCAATTATCGATATCGATAATTCTGCTTTAAATACTAATTTGGTCCTTAAGGCCATATATATTTAATTTTGACAATGTGAGAAAGTGGGTTTAATATTGTCAAATCCTGCTCAACCAGCTTCAGCTCAAACATTGATCATACAAAGTGCGACTATTTAAAGTACACTATCAGCATGCGCACTGTGCTACTTGCCGTTAAGCTACATATTTGAAATAGCGAGCAGATAGCCTTTTTTTCTAGGTTTTTGATCAGATTTTTTGACGAATTATCTCTTGGTTGACCATTTTACCTTCCAGATCTTTATTGCAATGGTCACATAATCATATATTCAAACTATCGTATATGATGAGTTGGCTCACCTGTTATCAGCCCAAAGCCCGGCATGGGGTCTCTGAACACGATTCTATCCGCGTCAGTGCCTCCAACTCTCCAAAATGTCTTTCCCATACCTCGGGCAACATTCTGAAGTTTCACAGAACTGCAAATTGAAATACAGCTTTGATGAAAAGAAGGTATACATTCCTGTAACAATTAAAGTGGCAGTATATTAAGACAGTGCATGGTACAGTTATGATCTTTGGGCAATGCGTTAAAAAAAACCCATGCAGCTCTGTACAACCTCTGCAGAGCCAGACAATAGTTGGGATTTATTTCTTCAGTTATAACGCACTTTGTTAATGAATATGGTCCCATTTTCCATTCTCCAAAGTCCGGAGCAAGAGCTTGAACTATATTGAATACATCATCTTCAACTATACCTTGTATTAAATCCTCGCAGATTCTCTGTGAACGTCCCGCTATCGATCGTAAAACTCAGATATTTCTCGTCCACGATAAAAATTGGAACACTGGATGCCAAGGTAACATTGATAACGCCTGAGGATGTTGGAGACCTGTGTGCTGCATTACTGAGGCCCAGGATATAAGTGATCACACATATGGCAAAGAATAACGCGGTCATATTTGAAAACTTTAAGTAGTCTTTTGCGAATAAATGCGTAATTATTCTATATAATTATCGTTAAGTTGTTTAACTCTGTTATCAGGCCCTTCTAACTTTACTGACGTTTCATTAAAGGTAAATGCTCGTCAAAGTTGTCCTCAATTAAGAACTGAACAGATGGTTTGTGATTTGGTCTATAATGACATCTGGACATTTCTCACACGTGTGCCAAAATTTTAAAATAATCACACACAAACATGGTTTAAGAATGTTTTAATGTGTCGGATTCAATAATATGTTGCTGAAATTGTGCTGATTTAAATTTATTTCTTAAAATTGTAGATAAGCACAGGGAACTGGTCTGGTTTCGGTTACCTATAAAGCCTGCTGAATCTCTGCTTGAACTTATATCTGTAATATTTATCAAAACCTACCGTATATTCTTTGTTTGACATCCAGAAACCGCGACGCCTCCATTGGAGCCACAGTAAATGGTAGTCGGTTTAATGAAACAGTTTTCATACAGTAGTTTTGAAATACTAACGAATAACGCTGATTCATGCTGGATTGTTTGTAGTGGTTTCCAAAGTGGTAGGCCTTCTGCCAAGTAGATCGTTCATCGTCAATCGCATTTTTTTGGGGTCATTATTCAGCTTGACATGAAACGTGTCATTATGTACAGAGAAACACTCAAATAATTAGTAACAAACAAAGACAACACAATACAGTCACAGGACCTATCACAAGAACACGATATTACATTGACTCTTACCTTGTAACAATTACACAAATTGTGGCGTTCCCGTTCACGTGACACTACCCAAACCTCGCCTTCTGCCTTATTTAAACTCGAGGAGCAAGCTTGTAGGAACATTCCATTAACAAGCGGCACAACTAATAGCTCAAGGTGTATGATTCGCAAAGCCTGATATATTTTAATAATAATTCAATTCAAATATAATTCGATCTACATTTGTGATCATCTGTCCGTGTACTGTCTTTACATTTGTAGCAATAATAGTTAATAATGCCGCCTCATGCATCCGATGACATATATCTATTCCTCTGCTCCCCATGAATTCAGGAATCCTAACTGTGTAGAATGGTGTATTTCGCAGGTCACACTTTCCGATGACAACCATATGCATTCCTGTGGTGATTTTAATTTATAAATTCAAAACAGTATCGAATGAGAGTTAACTCAGGAATCCTAACTGTATATAATGGTGTATTTCGTATTTCACACTTTTCGCTGGAACTCTTATACATTCGAATGGTCATTTTGATTTATTATTTATTATATTCAAAACAGTATTAAATGAAAGTCATATGACTTAGCGACGTTACTGATCAATGCGTTCTGAGTCAAGCGATGAAACTTAAACGGATTGCCATTTTATTAATTTCGTTTTCAACATAATTCCATTTGGAATCAATACAAATGTATATAGCTTATTGTGACTGATTGATTGATTGATTGATTTTACGCCGTGCTTAAGGGTATTTCACTTATATGACAGGGGCGGTTGGAGGATCTTGCTGCTGCTCTGGTGTGCTTAGAGCTTACGGGAAACACAAAACCGATTTCGTTCTGGCATCTTTTTTCCGATCATTTTTTGCTTCCTGCCTTGTTATTGTTAATTGCCGTGACGTATTGGGTGGTTGTCTTCGATATGTCAGTTCCTTTTCTTTAAAACCAAACTGTAATAACCGTAATATGACTATTTGTGACTTCGTGCAACTATGTATTTTAGAAACTTGGCAAACGATCCTTTTTTATCAAAACCATCTTTTGGGGTCAATTTTACAACTAATTGTTTACATATACTTATGGAATGTATACTATTTTTTATTGGTAAATGAATCAGGCTTTACATGCATCAAGATCAGTATTTGGTAAGACAAAGAACCCGTATGATAGCTGGGGAACGCTCACTGGCCATTTGATTGACGTCACTGGTTCAAACAATGGGAAGTAATCCCCATCCATATGCATCTGTTTTCCGTTAAGATTCACAATACTGTGGACAGGAAAAAGACAATCAAAATCATTTCGTAAATTGTTTTGGAATAGTTTTTAACGTTACATATCCTCGCCCTAACAAAATAAGTGCCTCAGTTTGTTTTTAACCAACTTCATATTTTTGCGTAAATAAGCTCTACATCATGGGAGATACCTTTTGTATAATTGTTAACGTAAATGACAAATGTTATGTTTATTAACTTACACATATCTTCAGCTCATACTTTAAATTGTTAAATGCCAACAGCGGTAGATAATTTGTTAAGAAATGTATGTATTAGAAGCTTACCTCGATGACATACTGCCATTTCCCCCCACGGTTAAACTGTACGTCTCATAACTTTGACCAGAATATTCCGGGATTGAGAAATTGACAACAGAACGGTACAAGTTAACATAGTAGAAAGCAATGCCACCCTCGTGTGTCAATCTGAAAGAATATCACAAAAATGTGAAAAATAGTAAAACATAATGCTTGTCTGTAGTACAGTCCTTCGGTAGCTGTGTGCTAATCAAATGGTTTCTTTGCTTGGAATTATCGATTAATTCAACGACATCTTTAAATTATGTCACCAACTTGGAATTGTGGGTAATAAGCGAAGCTCCTTGAAAATGCTCGCGAAAGGCACCAGCTACCTACGTAGTAAACAGACACTTCTCGTTTTTACCTCCAGTCAAATGGAAGTCTGGTACGAGGCAAACGTAAACCAACACACTGAGGTTTCTTGCACAACAATGCACATCTTTTATTTTAATACGCTTTCTGTCCTATCCTTTGCCATTGTTTATTAACATTACGTCATGGTTTGGGATGGGGTGAGGTGTTGATGTGGGGAGCCACTCCCTTCTTTCAATATTTTCAATATGATTCGATTGTCACAACTGTATCACTGATATGAAAGACTCGATGTAATTATCAACTATGTTGAAGAGAACAATATTATTTACATTTAGATAAAACACATATTTATTTGATTATTTTGAACGTAAAGGCTAAGAACCCACACAGCGGTCTAGTTTATTGGAAATGGATTTCTTCGAATTGGTATTATTTTAACTAGTCGTTGTTATGAATCGACACCAAATAATGTTCTTTCTTACAAAAAATAGCATAACAAGGAGGGGGTTGAATGCTTAACACATTCACGGATCGCTGATTCGAACGGAAGCGATGTTTCTTATCCCTGTATACTATAATCCCAAGTATTACACATCGCATTATTTCTATTACCACGCTGCAGAAACATTATAATTCATTTTGGAATTAACACGCTGGCCATACAATATAATGCATTTTGGAATATAAAATAAGAACATTTGGACAAAATGTTGATTTCTGAATTTATCGTTAGTATGGTGAGGTTTGACTGCTATTGTATTGCTCTCGTGAATGGTATAAGCAAACGCGTTACTTGAACTATCCCACTTCACAACTAATTCAAGAAATATTTATGGTATATTCGACTTTACTTAAAAGTATTCTGCATTATGTAGTATGATACTATTTGTAAAATAACTCACGAGCAGTGGGCATAAATACGGAAGTAATGGTTGTTTTCTGTCGAGGCCAGCCGAAGGACTCGAGTTCCCACTAATTGCTTGTATAAATATGAGAGCCAGTATTCCTGGCAATGAAAGCATACGAAACAAAACTGATAAATGGGAGCTTTATACAATTATTACAAATTGTGCTATTTCCGGAAAATATAATATTTTTAAAGCTTCTTTTTTGCATTTGGTAGAAAAGTCATTTTTAATCATTATTTATAATGTCGATCTAATTTGAACACACTATAGCCTGTTGCTTAAGAAAAAAATATTTGCTATCAGCTACAAACAAGTCTTGTCCTCATTATTTAAGGCTTAGATCCAAGAAACAGGATTCTTCGAACCGTTGCCAGGGTCATCCATGAAATAAATGAAAGCTTGACTTCTTTCTTTACCATTACGCCACATGTATCATGTTTATCCTACCACTTGGAATACAAATTTATACTGGATCCTTACCGGTGTTGGGTTGTATTGATCGTCCATAAAGCCGTTAAAAGTCTGGCGAGCTAAGAGCGATGCACCATTTATAGCTGATATACCCAATTTATCCATCCACCTAGATTGCAATAAAACTTAGAAAGGTCAGCAAAGTGTTTGAGAAAGAAATTATTAAACAAGTCATCTGCGGAATAAGATATCTTTTTCCATGCCGCATGGTTTTCTGCAATGCATCGACAGTCACAGAACGTCTGGGGATACAGTGATACTAATATAAAGTTCAAATAATTGGGGTTTTTTCCATTCTAGACAACGTATCAGTCTTCAGCCATTGCCTCTTTTGGTGAAACTACGTACCCAGTTGACAGGTTGATACATGTATCTGTCACCTTGTTACAAGGTTAAATATGTTGCTCCTATTGTCATTCTGTCCTTGTAATTGCTGGGAAGCAACATGAGGCAAGCTTAATGACCAGGATAAAATATAACAAAATAAATCGTAACGGTCAATGTTGTGCGTAGCCCATTGGCCTTTCATTTATTAACTTTATTGTACTATTGCACTACATTTTTCCCGTTGCTGCCATATTTTAGATAGCACATTATATCATCTGTCTGAAAAATACCACTAAAGTAATAAAGAATCCAATAGGTCATTCAGGTAAATTTATTTCTCGAAACGTCCTTCAGTATTAAGTAAATTACAATTTATATATATAATATTTTAATCTATGTTTTTCTCTTCCTAAACATCTCACAAAAGCTATATGATATGTCATTTCGTTTAATAAATGAGTAAACCAAGTTTACCCCTCAACTTACATAAATCCCGCTATAAAGCCTGAAGTATCTGGTGCGGATCTACTCCATGTCAACCCAGTCTCTGCCAGCCATAGAGTTTGTGTCCCTTTAGAATATTTTGAAATGACATCCCTTGATCTGTTAACCACACCGGCAGCACTGTCTAACCACGTGGGGTCCAGCATTTCCGGTGGGTGCAAGTTACTGCCTGAACTGTAATAGCTGTTGACAAAAGTGTATAAATCAGGTAGAAATTGTGCACAAAAATGTAAGAATATAAAATAGGTTTCCAACGGCCAGTATTTTAGTCGGACAGTTATGGTGGAAATTTATTTGAGCATCTTGATATATGATTGAAATTTCTTTGAGTCTTTCCCAACAACTAGATGTTACTCCGGTGTATCCGCTAGCACTTACAATTCACAGATAGGTAACTCGTTCAACCATAGTCAAATGAACTGAAAGGAACGGTTTCTGAGTCACATAAGATCTACTCCAAAACTCTCATCCAATGTAACACTGGTGGGTTGTACAGATTTGTGTTACTTTAAGTAAATCGATGGATGGAAAGGCGGATTGATTCCATGCTTAATGACACTTCAATAGCCTAAAAGCAAAACACTTACTGATGAACGGAAACAACATCAATGGAAGTGGACGCTACAGTCAGGAAACTACAAATAAAAAGTATAAACCCTGTAGATATACTTACCTAGCACAACTAGTGATTTACATCAGGTAAAAGCGAAATGCGTATTTAAATATACCCATAGGACGACAAGCGATATTTATTCCGTGAGGAAGAAAAAATATAAATACAAATTGTATTTGCAAATGTCTATGAGAAATGTCTGGACGCAGCTTTGAGAAAATCAGACTGAATCCTTGGCACATGTTAGCCTCTCAATATTCCTCTTAAGGACAAGAAGAGAGAGTTAGAGACGGCATAGCACGCTCTGGTAGCCGATGTTGTCAATCAATGTGTTGTCATGTTGCGTTGTTTTATTTTGTATTATTTTGCCTGTTGTATGTGTGGGAGGGGGAGGAGGGGAGAGGGGGGATCGCTTCAAGATTTATGGTTCTCAGCGTACTTAAATACATTTGTCTTTATCCCAAAATAACGAAAACACTACTAAAATATAGTTCTCTTATTAAAATTGAAATATTGTCAAGTCCTTTATCGGGACAAACTTTTAGAAAGCAAAAAGTATATGTCTAAAAATTAATTACCTAAAATATTAGTGTTTTTCTTATGACAGAGAGTAACATGAATGTCATTTATTACAAACTAGCTGTGAAAAACTATACTTTACGCCTTTCTATGGTGGGCCAAGTGCGTCTTAATTGCAACAACATGGCGGCCAAGTGGTAACACGATCCGAGTGAAGCTCCGAGACCGATTGACTCTACATTCTAGAATACTGCTCTGAATCAGACAAATTTGAGTGAAGTGCTTACTAGATAAACTATCATGAATATAAGTAAGTGACATGTCCAAATTTTGTCAGAAATTGACATAAATCTGCCGTCGTACAAATGACCATGCTCTAAGTAACAACAACAACAACAATAACAACAACAACGCTAACAATAACAGCTTGGAATGTAACATAGCGCAGTCATGACTCCACATTGCTGTATGTAACTTGTCACAGCCTATCAGTGTATTCAGTTTGTGTATCCCTGCTGCTTGTAAATTTTTGTCATCATTACAAACAAACTATGTCGAAACAGAAAATAACAACGATCGAAGAACAACTAAACATGATTATGTCTAATATGCTCACAGGTGAGAAATTACAGGAACAGTTAGACATTACTGAATCAAAAATTGTGTCTAAATTAACAACTGTGGTTGAACAGTTAGAATGCAGGGTATTTGCACTTGAGAAGGAAAATGACTCGTGTAAAGAGAAAATATATGAACTAACCCGTGATAATATGAATCAACAAACTGAACTTGAAAAGTTTAAGACAAATTTACGTGATTTAGATGCTAAACATAATGACCTGGAACAACACGGTAGACTAGATAGCATTCGCGTGTATGGTGTTGAGAGTGACAGCAAAAATGAAACTCCAGTAGAGTGCACACAGAAAGTGATAACACTAATAAACAGCAAACTTGATATGAAAATCTCTCCCAGCGATATCAGTATAGCACATAGACTAGGACCAATCCGCCCAGACATAGATTCAACGCCAAGAGGGATAATTGTCAAATTTACTTCACGCCGTACTAAACATGAAACTATCCAAAAACGAAAAGCTTTGAAGGGTTCGAAAATTGTAATAAAAGAAGACCTGACACCTGCCAACCAGAAACTTCTAAAGTCTGTCTCTGCTCACCCTCTTATTACATCAGCCTGGTCCAGGGACGGGAAAATATTTGTGAAAAACGCTCAAGATCATGTCAAACAAATGCGCAAAATTGAAGACCTAAATGACTTTCTAAATCTCAAGACGCCGTAACTCTTTACTCATTCCTTGTATATCATTGTATATTATTTGTCGGTATAACATTGACCCAATTTGTGATTCTGTGCTCATTCCAATTTCCAATGCTGATCTATGTGCTGACCTCCGTGTGTTATTGTGCCTGGTTTTTCTTACCACGTCTCAAATTATTATGACTTGGTTATTGTTTCATGTGACATAATCGTGTGACTTTATGTGATATCCTACCCCTGTGTATGCTAACCCTGATGTGTGTCTTTATGACCTAGTTTGTGTGATTCCTGTACAGTGTTATGGTAAAATGCCATCCATCTGCATACCAGTCATCCGGTATTCATTTTGGCACAGTTTGGACTGACAATGCATATGTGACTCTATATGCCAAGCCCATGTGAACTTGTGTATATCCCCATATGTATTATTTTGATCCAGTTGTGAGTGTATACCAGTGTCAGTCTATATGTCAAATGACGTGCCATTCCTCCTACATGTTCCTGTTATTGTAAACTAGTTTGTGATTCCTGGCTATTTTGTACGCATGTGTGCGATATGTTGACCCACTGCAAGCCAGTCCGTTGTGTACTGTTCCCACCTACGCTGCTTCTCATGTTCACCAACACTGATATCTAAATAAATTGCAAGAGCATTTACTAAAATATTTACATATTTAAATCGTTTAGAATTTAGAATGAGTTTAGGAGACTAGTGATAAAAAATATATTTAGCTTTCTTAAAACTGCCACTACTGGAGATTTTGTTAGGATATCATTGTATTACGTCCTGTGATTGTTCAGTATTTGCCCTGCCTGGTCTTTGATTGTTTCCAGTGGCGTCGGCGGTGGATTCCTTCACCCATTGACTGATCTTCACCATTATATCGGTTGGAGTAGAATTCACCATGTGCTCAGTTAACATGCTATGTACATCAATGTACATAATTGTTTTACTGTATTTCCTTGTGTTTTCTTTATGTTTACATTTGTTCCTTTTTCGTGGCAAAAAGAGATACTATTCAAAACGTGATACTTTATTCGGTACTCGTCTGTAAATAATAACCCCAGTGACACTCATGAGCATCAAGTTTCCTACCTATTCTCACAACTTCCATTCCAGACCGATATTAATCCTCCCTTGCATACTTCTTCTTTTTAATCTCAAGAAATTATTATGCCGGAACAACTTGAATCACTTTGTTTCAACCCAGTTCAGCTGAACGATATGGGTCATAGCAGAAGTCCATTAACTAGAAGTGTGAAACGCCGTATTCAGTAGTGTAGACGGCATTGTGTCCTTCGCTCATGCAAGCTGTGCGCAGTCGGTTGGCAAAATAGTCTGCTTAGCGCCGGTTAGATTTGAATCGGTGGCTCTCACTAAGCATCGGTAACTATCGATGACTAGTTTAGTCGATTCTTTACTCTTGAACTCTGGGAAATGTCTTTGCAGATTGTGAAAATCGAGAACACCTCCATATATATGTATATTCGAAGTGTTCGTATAAAAAGGACAATAATAAATACTACGTACGAAAAAAAAAACAACAAAGTTACAGATTAAAGCGATCTGAGCCATGG